>CM062832.1:9187250-9400042 GCA_031772345.1 Himalopsyche anomala | reverse complement strand
TATTTGAAAACGAAAAAATTACACCTTCACCTCTAATCGGCCCATATTATATACTTATGTATGATAAAAATACTTCATGTTATGTAAGAAAAGGCACAGACTAATTTGAAAACAATCGTTTTAATATTGTGAACTAATCTATAATTAAATGATTTGACTCAGAAACTTTATCCTACTGATGTGGAAGAATTTCAATAGAGCTCACAACTGGTGGTTAACCAAGCGACAGTCAGACTTTCTGGCGGAAAGGAAGTCCACTGTGTATAGCCAAGCGACTCAGTCCGTATGGCTTTACCTCGCAAACTAGGCGCCGTTGCATATTTAAATAACTGTGAAAACTTGGTTCAAAACCACCAAGAACTACTTGCACTATTTCTCAGAAGACTGCGTTATTATAATATTGGTACGGTCCATTTACGAATGCCAAATTTAGTGTGATATATAATATAATATTATATATTACCGAGCATTATAAACTTATAAATACTGGCATACGATATAACATTTTCACATTATTGATTATCGAAGTTAATAGTTTGGCTAATTTATTAATTAAGAAAATTTACTTTCATTGTTTTTTTTTAATCCACATCCACTCCCAATTTGGAGCATTTGGTCTTCTAATGGAGGTATTTACACAGAAGTTGTTCTACGAGAACTGTTTGTTACCCAGTCGCTCAACCTCTCTTTTTCAATGAGAGAATTAGGGATATAAAGATAAGGCTAGTACAGGACTGGTAGTTAACTAATCGCCCAATTTTTAAAGAATCGGAAATGGTTGTGGGTAAATTACAAACACCCATGCCTTCGAACATCTTAGTACTCGTACGCGTGAGGTCTGGTACGGAAGCTCTCAACACTAACTGCAGCGCCATAGGCTGACTGATTTCATGATGTAGATTCAAGTATCGATCGTTATGAAAAATTAAAGGTAAGCTATGGAAATTAATTAACTGATATTTGAATATGAAAATTTTTCAATGCTTTTTTTATATTCAAAAAATAAATGTACAACTGATTTTATTAATTGATTTTTAACATGCATACATAGTGAATCAGATTTAAATTTTCTTTTTTGATAAAAATATCTGGAATATTTACAAATTGACATTGTGCTAGTAGATTATGTTTTTAAGCACCTGATGTCTACTTATTGATAAAAAAATGATATTATTTATATAGCAAAAAAATGACTATACCGATTTTTGTAAGAAGCTACGTTTTATAACTGCAGTGGTCTCCGAAGGCTGGTCCAAGAGTTCATTGCTTATGTATTGTAAACCAACGCTCAAAGGCAATGATAAAATAACTATACTACCCCGGCAGGGTTTCATTTGGTTTTCTCTTTGTGGAATTAAACCTGACCCTGACGATTAATAAATGGTCTTGTTGGACATTTAAAATATTCCTCTATACATATTTCTAACTGTTCTTAGACTAAAATCAGTACACTCCAATACGTAAAAAGAATAATAAATTTACACCAGAGAAAACCTTTTATGATTTCGGAATACTGATTATTTATTAAGTGTATGAAATTTGTCACTAGATTAATATAAAACTTTACTTTTATTTGTTAATAAAGTGAAAAAAGTGGGCCATAAGAGTTTAATGGTTTGGTTTTGCGATAGATTTTTGTGTTGTAGTATATAATAAAGATCAATTCTCGGTTATAATTTAACAAACGCTTTCGTAATATATATTTAAAAATATAAAAAAATAAAAAGCCTTTTAATGCTCAAATTATAGTTCATTGTGGGTAAAATCTTCGTTAAACTTAATTTAAAAAATCCATATTTTACAATTCTGAAAAATTTGTGTGCATATCGATAAATACACCTATATATGATAATACAATAGTGAAATAATTTTTAAATTAATTTAAAAAAAAAGAGTTTTTAATAATTTAGATTTTTTTAGTTTGTAGTGGGGAATATTACACTTGCTGGGAGTTTGAACGCATATAAAATTGGTTATTTTCCTCGATTACAAGTATCAAAATGCTTCAAGTTTTTATTTCTATTACAATTTGAAGTATCATAATAAATAATTTGTCGAGAATCTGTGCGAACAATTGGTGTTTTTGATGTTGAATATTTCTACGTGGGCTGTGTCGATCTGTTAGTTTGTGCCCGCAGTGGGTTCGCGTCTTGGATGAATAATATTCCAACGTATCGTTATAAAACTTTGAAATTCGTAACAGTTGTATAATTATAGGAATTTTCAATCATCACATAACTTAAAATCATTGCAAAATTCATTATTTTTTTTTGATGAAATTTATAACTATTGATGATTTAAGTTTTTCAACTTTTCCAAGAGTTGAAAACGTAGTAATAAATATATTTTCTTCATTTACGCCGCAATAGATGACGTTACCGTCGTTTTATGCACCAGTCTGTGAATTGTAGACGTATGCTTTTTGATGTAACATTCAAGTATCACGTTTGTCGGGTGGTCCAATGGCATGTGGAAAGTCAGTATTAGCAGTGCTGATCAAACTCTGCTATCTGCGCTATTGATTGAAACAGTCCCTTGCGTTGAGAAACTGCTGAAAAAAACAAATTTGTTTGATAACGGCCTACTCGTTTATCTTTCAAGTAATATAAGAGCCACGTGTCGGCCATGACCATTCATTTTGTTATTTTCAATAATTTAGTTGACGACTGTAAATTAAATGTTTACCAAATAAGAAGACGATTTTAAACCTTTTTTTTTTTAATTATCTTAATACAAATACTAAAAATTCTTTAAGACCGTTTGCATTGTGAAAAATGTATTTAAAAAATAAATATGTTATCAAGTGAACATTATAAACGAGCCACGATTTTTACCGAAGTGGCATGATCGTTCACTTAATCAACAGTAATTAGCCCACCGTTTTGTCAAAATCATTGCTTAGTAAATTATCAAAAAAACTTATTTAAATAATTGATTGTAACCGATATTTATGGATAAATAAAATATCATGTAGATCTTCTCAGGTTGTTGAATAAGCGCATAAAACCCTGATTACACTAAAAAATATTACAAGTTATAACATGCGTCAACTTAGTTGTTCCGATGGTTTCGATGTGAATTTACTCTGGTAAGGAAAATTTGAGGTAACGGATTTTACAAATTACGCATCACATTAAATCAATTGATGTCGGTTCTAATCCCGAAGGTCTATGTCTCTGTGATACAAGTCCTTGCTGGTTAATGTGTCTACGATTCCGTATTCCCACTCGGCCATTTTAAATACATTCTACTTTGATAGTTGTGACTTCACCAATCGTTGCAATGAATACAGTATTTTTAATGTATGACCGTTTGGGCGGTTAACTAGTTATGTATTTTATGTCTACGTTCATCGATTATTTCAAAATGAAAATATTCATTTTCAGCATGAATCCGACCAGCAAACCACGAATACATAAATTCAACTCAGACTGTAGAGTCCTAAGAAAATATACTTTAATACAATAATACCATATTATCACTTATGAAGATTGAGATAAATAGATGTATAAATAACTTTTATACATTATGTCTATTTTAAATTATTATATATTCAGCAAAACCGCAGTAGTAAAATAACTTAAACTTTATTTTGTACACTTAAATGTTAAAATGTCGTAAACATGTATTCATTGAGTCAATAATAGATCATTCAATTAACCGAATAACATAGAAAAATTAAAATAGATAAAATATTATTTATAAAATTTCATACGCTTAAAAATGGTACATGATGGTTATATGGTATATCTTTCAATAGTTTCTTGACGATTTTGACGGATGGTTTGTCAAATTAACAATTAAAGTTATTGTATGAAATGCATGTTAGAATTTTTTTTTCTTTCGATACATAATTGTAAAATAAAGTTAATTTATTTATAAAAATCATTTCTGTTCATAATTTGGATACTTTTGAAATATAAGTAAATTTTTCGATAAAAATAAAATATATATTTGTTGTTTTATTTACACTGTTTTTGTTGTAACGGATTAAATTAAATGTATTTTTGTTTTTGAAAAAAAAAAAACAAAAAGAGTATTTTTGATACGAGTAAAATAAACCAGGATGGACGCAGCTATAAAAAATACACAAGTGAAATAGCAAAAAAGATACTATTTTAAAAGAATACAGTATATTTTCAGAAGATTATGAAAAAAGATGGATTTTAGCCTTTTCTACAAATTAAGTTTTAAGAATTAATGAAGGCTTGAAAACCCGTGAAACAGAATAGCGACATACTCGGGCCATCCCCCGAAACAAAGATATATGACCAATGAAAAACCGTTTGCGAGAATTCTTGTTTCTAGCACCCTTCACAAACCTTTTTATTCTGCGAGAAAAGTAATAAATTTTGGTTACGTCCAGGGGTTTTATTAGAGAACCCTGTATTTACTGAATAAATTTTGCGATACCGATTTGACAAACATTATTTACCCAATAAGAGACTTGCTGTAAATTCCTATAATGGAGAAGCGTTCTTGATTTACTTAGTTACAATATTAACTAGTATCATCATAATCAAATTAATACTTGCTGCCATTAATGTGGGTAGAGATAGTGGCTCTATATCTGATGCTAAATTTAAATGAGAGCAGGTGGATTCTTTGCGGAAAAAAATGAATAATTTAAAGCACATCTGTTCTTACTGAGGAATAATTCACTTGGTGGCTTATTTAATACTTTGAATTACCGATCGAAAACCAAATATTATAAACTTTATTAAAATAATATTTGATAAAGGTTTGAAGAAGTTTTTGGTTTTGCATCCTTATTTTTGATTTTACTGTATTTTAAAAAAGATACTTTGACGTCAAACTTTGTTATTTTCACTGCCAGCCAGCTCTATGTCATAAACTTTTAAAGATAATATTAAAATTTACCACGGCAAATAACTCACTCAATTTATTAATCAATAAAACACATATAAATGTTGTTTAGAAACGTAACGCACATTGCAGTGATTAATATTTTTAGTTCGTTAGTAGAATATTTTTTTAGTCGACTTCGTTTATTTTATATTTGCATATTATTATTGGTGAATGCTTTACTCCATTTTTAAGGTGAAACAATAGCATATAGTAATCTCAATATTATTATCGTACAACATTTAAACGGTTTAATTTATTTATCATTGAATACACACGAAGGCTCTGAAAACAATAACGGCAGTCTCCATGTTTTGTCAAAAATGAGTTTGACATATTTTCATCGTGTCGTAAGTTGAATTTTTAAATAATAAGACTAAAATTTTGAAGAATCAAAAGTTTGTAACAAAAGCGGAAATTATTAGCGATGTTAAGTATATTAAAATAGTAAGTACAATATCAATAAAAATGTTTAGCATTACTTTTTTTATGTTTAAATAAATAAAACGTTTTGCTTACTCGCCAACATATTATTATTATGAAAACTGCCGTCTTTGTTCCTGAGCTTTTACAAACAAATGACTTAAGTGTTCATATTTTTTTCAAAGTGGTAAAAAGTATTAGACAATCAGAGTAATATGTAAAAAAGATTTTTTAAAGTTTTATAAACCAGTAATTTTTAAACTCTATCACCTCAATACTGATATTTGAAGAAATAACTGTGAACACCGATGCCTGCCTTGTTCTATAGTTCATGAAAAGTTACAATTTTATTCATATACTCAGAAGAAATCGTATAATAAGATAAAAAATATGTGGTAAATGTTAATATGTGTTTTATATAATATAATGTTCTTCGTGTTTGTATATTATAAATTATTTAAAATAGCAGTAATTTCTCATCTTTATTCAAAGCGGAATTGCGAAACCAAAAAGAGATGGTTACAAAGTACATAAAAGATTGCGTAGCGGTAAACACTTTAAAAATCTGTTCACTCTAAATTAAACATAACTTCCGGTTGAGGAAGGGTTAGCTGACATGGAATGTGGAGGTTGTAGCGAGAGGCTTTCAGGGTTGCAAAACAAACCCTTCTCTTTTGGATGGTGACAGTAATTTGATCGGAACCATTCTGGGTTTCCGAATAATTGATCGTGTGCAAATAGAAAACTTTGAAAACACATTTTACTGTTATGGGTGGGAATGATAATTTTATCTATGACTTAAATACATTTTTTTCACCGTTTATTGTAAACAAGTTCCCATAATTCTAACTACTATTATAACTGTATTACTGTCATTTATTTATTGTAAAAAAATATATAATCACTGAGATTTCAGTCCACGACAATGCGTCAAAATTAAAAAAAATATTATAATCTTGACAATAAATAAAAGAAAAATTAAAAAATATTCCATTTATTAGGGCGGTGTTTCTCAACCTTTTTAGGACCGTGGCACCTTTTGAGTGTTTTATTTTTCTGTGGCCTTCATACCTGTTTTGTACTATTGAAGCATACGTGTTGTAAGGAATTTTGCGACCCAAAACAACACAATTCTCAAACATTCCAATTCATAACAATTTATGGATTTCGGAAAATTTGCTCGTGGTCCCCAAAAAAATTCTCTATGACCTACCGTTGAGAAACCCTGTATTAGGGTACAAAAAAGCAATGAGGGTTCATCGCTGATTGTGTTCATTTCTGGTGACAATTAAGACATATATACTTTAAATGCTTCTCAAAGGGACGATATATTATAATACAAAGAAACACGTTTCTGGTATAAAACATATATGAATAAAAAATGAATTTACCACAAAGTCTACCAAAAATATTGAATATTCACATTAGAATTGGTTTATTTATATTTATAAAGTAGAGCTTTGAAAACCATACGTCATAGAAAATAAACCGGATGTGCCGAGATTTTTCATTAGCTTATTGAGCCGGGCTTACAAAAGTAATGTGGTGGCAGGTATTAGTGGTGGTAAGGGTGGTTGATTTTATTGCCCGGCACGGTAATTATTGTAATTTTTCATTAGCTGATTGCCAACCGCTTTTACCATTGCTAAATGCAATTACACAAATGGAGTCGGTCAATTACCCTTTTTTGTTGTGATCGCAAAGCCTTGATTAGAGCACGTTTTCATTAGCTGCAGTTTGAATTTAGCACATTAATAATATATGATAATCAGCAAGAAAATGCGTAATGAAAGCTCTGTTATCTTTCTCGGTGTGTTTCAAACATTACAAACCATGAAATATGAATTATTTATCGAGAGAATATAATAAAAATTAAATACGCTAAGCCTTTAATTGAAATATAATATTATTCATAAAAATATTAAGCTTTAAATATAAAATATTATATATTAACCCATAATGGCCAAAAAATCGTAACCGAATTTTGCAGGAGAAGGTTTTTAAAATTACTCTCATACTATGTTCGATAGACATTCCTTAAATTCGGTTTGTAAATAGTTATATATAGTCATTGTCTATTTTGATATTATACGGACTACTTTTAGTTCTTTAGATCAGCTTGTCTCAAACAGGGTCTACGTGGAACAAATACGTTTAAAATATATTTTATATCTCATTTCCTGTGTAAAACAGCTTGTCATTACAAATTATTGTAACACAGTTTATTTTTACACAATTGAAGTTCGTGTCTATTTGCATTTGATTCGATTAAAAGTAACATTTATACTCATTATTGATCTATCCTTTGATATACTAGAAAACGTAGTATAAAGAGTATTTTTCTTTAAATTATCCTTTACTCAATCAAAAGTGAGTTATAATTGTTGAATTATATCGATAGTTATTTTTCAGAATATTTGTTATAACTACTAATCCGTTTGCCGGTCAGATACCGAAATTGATAGATCCAATTTTTCAAAGAAGTAACATCAAAAATGTTTAAAACAATTTGGTGGTTGCTAATAAATTGTATAATTTGTCAAGTTTTCGTCTTTTGGAATACACTTTTTGTTTGTTTTGATTATTTTAACTTTGGGTGGTACTTTCTCGAGGAAGTGTCAAGTAGCATGCGAATGACGTCACAAAGTACTCTTCCTGTGAATCAAGACAACATATATCATGCGAGAACCCTCTGAGATTTGACGATAAACGACAAAAAGAGGGCTTCTCTGTGAGATTGAGATTTTTTGCTAGCGCAGAAGTACAGTAAAAGTTCCAAGAATTTATAAGCTTAATTAAACTATATGTACACTGTATTGTAACTGTACGCTTCAAGTGTAACATTGAAAGCTCTATATTTTACAGCACGCTATTATAATAAGCTGTTATTATCATATGCTTAAAAAATAAGACAGGCATATTGAAATAATTAATGTTTCTTTTTGAGAAAAGATAAGAAAATCATTGTAGCTCTGAATAATTTTGTCATGTTCTTTAGTAAAAAAGTTGGTAGCAGTTTTAATCCAAGATCAGGAAAGTCTAAATTCAAGTTTACTGGGACTAAGGACTGGGTCATATTTTCATATTTAATTTGAGATCTAAGGCATTGGTGTTTGTGATGTATCGAGCTGATCTAGAATGATCTCGAGTAAATGGATTGACATGATTTACTTTCTTTCGTTAAGAGTCCATGGTGCAGTGGTCAACGTCTTTGCGTTCTATATCTAGCAGAAACAGAGTTTTTCCACGAATGATTTCTGTTTGAAAGCATGGGTAATTTTTATATCTTATAACTCCCTCCTATCTTTCCGTGGCATAGAAAGAGCGATTAGTGAAACAATATTCCTGTCTCACTCCTTTCTTTTTATATTTACTCTTTTTTAATTTAAGATTTCGACTGAAGGTGCTCGGTGGAATTTCAATGTTAAATTTGAATCATTCAAATTATGTACATTCATGTCACTAACGACCCGGGCTTCGCAGATGAACTTAAGCTGACGCTTAGTATGATAGTTCAAGTTCATCCGTGCATTTGAACGCCTGAAGACGCCGAAAGGTGAAACCCGGGTCGTTGGTGACAAAATCTGTGTGAATGTACATAATTTGAACGATTCAAATTTTATATTTACTCTGTTTAAGGTTGAGTAACTGAGCAACTAGCAGTTTTCGTAAGAAAAACTCCAGTTAAAATACTTTTATTAGAAAACCATTCGCTTAAAATTTAGAGAGGACATTGATTTAAAAAAAAATTGAATGACATAGACAAATCTTCAAAAAACGTTAAAATTTGGAAACTATGTTGTATTATATAATAAACACTAAGTATATGATTATGTTTTTAATAAAATATGACATTCAAATACTAGTTTTTTTCAAATACCATACTTAAGTTTCTGGAAAATAGACATTATTTAAAATATCGTCTTCGCTTTATACTTTCGAATCATTTTTTCTCGACAGTCGTTTTACATCTATGTAGTCTCTCGTAGACTTTACAAGGCGCCCGAATTCAGTATTCTCGAAAAATATTGTCATACGATTTTTCCGTACTTTATTTAAGTTAAGGATAAAAAATAATAAAAGGCTTTTCAGTAATTGACTGTAATAAAATCTCAATCGAAAAAATGAAAACTACACTCAGCCTAAAAAGACTTCAGTTATCCTCACAAAGTCGTATATAAAACCGGCCTCGAGTACTAGTTGTACCTAGAACTCACATTCAAGTAAACTGCGTGGTCGTAAAAGGGGAGACTGGGTCGAATAATGGCACGGGGTGCACATAAAAAGCCGAACGGGCCTCAGTCGCTAGGGACCACTTGACCCTAGCTTCCTATTTCGGGTTGCAGCGGTGCTGCTTGAAAGTTCCAGCCGTCAATATTTGCGGTGCTTTGAAATCCTATCGCTTGATATGTGTGGACATTTGCTCAGGTTTACTACTAGTATTAAAAATTCACGAATAAAAAATAAAACGCAGAAAAGTATTCCCACGATCAAACATATTATTCATGAGCAATCATTCCTTAAACTATAAAATAAAAAAAAAATGTTTTTTATCAATAGTTTTCTAATTGAATACGTTTCAAACAACATTCAAGTGGTTTTTCAAATAATATAAAATACTTTTGCTGTGCTCAAGATAAAATAAAAATATTTTTTTATAATCTTTCCATCAAGTTATATGTAATTAATTCCTTAAACATAATTTAATTTAAGAATTTTAATTCCATTGTAGTAAATATTATTGTGCTTGACATTTCTTAATATTATTTAACGTTGATTGATTTTTTCACCGTGAGGCTAAAATCAGCCTCTTTTAAATTTTTAATTTTTTAAAAAAATGGACTCCTAATGGAATTTGTCTCAACAGAAGTGTTTCTACGAGAACTGCTTGTTATTCAGTTGCTCGACCTCTCTTTTTCCAAAGAGAGTAAGGATAGAAGGATAGGGCTAGGTCAGGACTAGTGGTAAGCTAATCGCTATCGATACGCTCCGTTCGTAGGGTTGGGATGGGTGGGAGGGGGGAATTCAAGACATCACATACATCCATGCCTTTGAACAGAAATTCATAAATCGATTGAAAAATCAATTTATAAAACTGTCCATACCGAGATTTGAACCCGTGCCCTCCGTAGCCGAAGCCAACAACGTTCACCACTCAACCACACAGGCGGCAAAAAAAATGGTCTGCATTTATTTCACAGTTTATTCTTAAAATTATCACATTTATTCCAAACTGTAACAAATTTTTTAGGTCTTTTTTTCTAAGTTATTTTTTCAAAATTCATGTTTAGTATCACAGTATTGGCGACTAATCAAATGTTTTTGAAAAAAATGAAGAAGATGTGATGAATTCAGTTTTCGTTGCTTGAGCAAGAAATAGATTCTTTAGTTTTCAACCCTTCCTAGTGTTTCTTGTTACTTCTTCGAAACACTAATAATAAGATTCCGTTGCTTTTTATTTCTTTAAAAAAGTCACTAAAAGTTCTTTGCTTAATTCTAAGCTTTCCATATAAACATATAAATAAATAAATATATAGATTTGTACGTAAGATTTTTGATACTACAAGGAAAACTTAGTAACACTGAAAGGATTAAGATGTTTAAGTATTTCATATTATTCAAGCAAATGTGACAAAACTTATAAGGGAGACTTAGTATTCACAACTAAGATACTATCTATGTATCTCAACTAAGTCTAAATCACTGTAATTATATTTAATCCGATCAAGCAAATTCACAACGTAATTAATTTTATTCCATGATTTAATCAAGGCATCGAAGTTTGGAAGCCTTGTAAAATTTAAATTTGAAGATCTTTGTTATCAAATTATTAATTTTCCTCACATACGAGTTTAAAATGAAAACCTATTAAAACAGTTTCGAATAATTTAGTTACACGGTATCAGTGGTGTTTACTATTTTTACCGTGCAATCTTCTTTTATCTTCTTCTTCTTCTTCTCAAATCTTAATTTTAATACAATTTACCCGAATTAATGTTAAGAATTACACGTTTAGAAACCTTCATTTCATACACGTACTTATAGTACATAGTATTTAATGGGAATAAGAATTTTCATGTAAATTTAAACAAAAAATAAATGAAACGAGGCGCATTAAAAAAATTGTTCAATCTTTCTCCACTAAATTATACCATAAGACTTTATTAATTTGTAAGACATTTCAGTTTAATTAAAATTGAAAATGAATTTTCACTTTTAAGTAGTAATATCATAGATCAAAAAATCTGTTCCGAAATATTAAAAAATATAATTCTTTGTTATTCCACTGGTTGTGTAACTAAGTTTGAAACGTTTTACATTCAGAGAGAGGTACACACAATTAGTGGAATAGAAAAAATATTAATTTTAATTTGATGTAAAAAATGTCTTTCTACAAAGTTGCCAAAAATTCATCAAAACTACAAAAATGTATTTGACCATATTAAATATCAGTCATATTATTAAAAATGCCAATGTCAATACAAGTCGAAATCTGTGAATTAGTTAACCTTTAAATAAATTCTCTTCTCGTCATTGGGATTTTGTGTCATTGATAAAAACAAACAATTTTCGTTTTCTTTTAAAATTTAAACATTAACTGTCTCCGAAAATGAATTAAATTTATTTTAATCCACCGAAAAAATACTTCTTTATTCGAGACGATTCACTTAAATAAATAAGTTTCAAATTTATATTCTGTCGTCAAAAATGAACAACTGAACATATTTTAAAATTACTACTAACTTTTTTTTTTTAGATTTATTGAATTAAAACATAGTTTGTAAAATTAAATTAAAATCATGTTACGACGATCAAAAGAGTATCACTGCGTTTTATAATAATATATGTTATATAAATTATTTAATCTATGCATCATTAAGGTAATAAGAGCAAGAAGGTATCTAATAAGATTACAGTAGTTTAATTAGATTAAATAGGATTTTGAAAATGTATTTTTTAATCATAGAAAAATTAAAGAATCTTACTATATTCTATATTGGTATCTCGATACCAAAATAACAAAATCTTGAAGAAGGTAGATTAACAAAATATCTTTAAAGATATAAAAATCACATTTTTTCATCGATATATTCGACAATGTTATCAAATTAAATTTCATATTAACATCTTTTCATTCGAGTTATGTTTAACTATTTTGCATGGACGTATTAATTTATTGAACATACATACTTACTTAATAAATAACATAAATGGCTATTAAATCCGTAAATTATGTACTTACAGTAAATGCTTTACTTGTTACTTAAATGCTTTTACTTGTTTAAAGTTCCCGGGATACCTGAATATAACAAACCAAGACATAATTACTTTTTAATAAAATTTGCACATTTAAAATTTTGTTCATTCATATAAACAAAGTTTAAGAATAACTTTACCTTTAAATCCTTTGTATATTTCGGAAGGCGTTTTTTTAAAATATTCTATCTATTAAATACATTAAAATATTACTATTATACGTACTGGACTAGTAACAGATGTATTTTTTTCAATATAATAATCATAAAATTACTGACAAAATATATGTTTATCCTCAAAGTAAAACGATTTCCTCGAATGATGTGTAATAAATATTTAAAATCAAGTACTGTCATCTTTTGCAAATTTAATTTGAGTTATGAGTTACTGATAGTGTTCATGCATATAAACACTTGTTTAAATATTTTTTCATAAAAATCACTATAGTGTTACGATCATGGGACGCAAGAATTTCCCAGGACATGACAATTTTGTCTCGTGTCCCGGCAAATACATGCGTGGGATTTACCAAGTTTTGCGATTTAATAAAAAAATGTGATAATTTAACCGTTAGATTTACCTTCAATAATATATGCGTTACTGTACACTTGTGTCTGATAACCTTTTAAAGTATTTGTAATGTGAATTTCTCATCTAACACAAACAGACATAATTTTACAGTTTAACACAACATATAGTCTTAGTATTTGGGTTGCATTTTAGACTATCACTCAAATGTTGATCTAATCAGATCACTTTTAGTTTTAGTCATCCATTTTAATGCCAAAATGAACTCACAGATAATATAAATATGTTACTTTATCGACTATTTTTCAATACAAACTTTCAATGGACGCACATATATTTGTGAAAACAATTTTAAACACGAATATTTATGCATTTTTTACATATTTATTTACTATTTACTATAATAGTTATTCATGTTTATAATGAAATTATTGTAAACGGTATTTACAGTAAATTAAAATCTAGGCGAAATTTATGAGGTAAAATAAAATTGAGTAAAGATTTGTAAGCCAAAAGAATTGCTTTAACAAAATTTACGTTTTGGTTTTTAGATTATAAAAAAATAATATCTTGGCTTAGGCTCAGCTGGCTCAGTATTTATAACATTGATTTAAAATTTCATTCATCTGTTTACAATAGTATCAAATGGCATAAAGGTTTATCGAGTCTAGACTTTTCATTAGAACTGTTCGCTTGTTATTTCCATTTTTTTGTAGGTGACATTTAAAAAAATCTATTATTTTTTTCATTTCTTACCGCCGACTAATGATTCATTATTGAAACAGACAGATAAAAGAAGAAATCCTTATTACTTTCTATGCTCTACTGACTGAAATTAGAGAAAAGATTTTTTAAGCCTTGTTCCAATAATTCTTTTATTTATATCTATCTCTTCTTGAAGGATAAATTAGGCTTTTAAAAAAACACAGACGAATCTCTTGTCTATAGATTATTTATATATTTTTTTTAAACATTTGTATAATGTTACGTTTTTTTTATTACTCTTCGCTCGGTGAAGTCAATTGACGTCCCTTTTTTGTTTAACAAAGAAAAAAATATTAATCGTTTAATAATGATCATTCTGATATATTCATATTCCATATGCTCCCGGTGAGAGTAACACATTTTTTTTTGTTTTGAAGACATAATATTATTTTTTATCTCAGTCTTGGTGGTATTAAAAAAAATTGATTCTTTGAAACAGATAATTCAAGAACGCGGCGTTTCTATGCGTAATCTTTTGTTTTGTTTTCAATTTTCGTTTATCTTCGTTCTCCTTTGCTTTCTAGCAAATCTCAGGTCAAACGTTTTACTTCCCCGCTATGTTGGCCATTTTGCATTTATGTTTCTACGGTCTGACCCTTTTAGAAAAACAAATGCAGCAGATTTTCAAAGTGCATGGCAGAAGTAAAAGCCTCTTACAAAAAGGAAATGAGGTTTTAATACAAGAAGTAAATACTGAGAATAACTACATTCTACCATACAATATTGAAACATGAATAAGAACTCTCATTTACATAACAAATATTTAAAATTCATTCAAAATGAAATACGTAACTAAATAACTAACACCTCAGTTGATTACGTTTATATAGGTATAATATATATATAATGATTCACTGAAATAGTTATTTTTTCTCATAAAAATAATTTAATCTTACTTTATTAATAGCTACTGTTATTATATGTTTATTCTAGTGATACCGGTTGTAAACTTAAGTTTTTTTTTAAATAATCATTTAAAATTACTGAAGGTTTGATATTAAAGTTCCATAAAGCAACTTCAATATCAAAATTGAATTGAATACATTTTGTTCACTTGGATGCATGAAGATGACTTAAAGGTGAAAATAAGCTCTATACTGACAAAGACTATGAAAATAAACAAAATTTGATCGATTTAAATATATTTTGATTGTTACTTTCCTATATCTAACATATCCATAAAATAATATACATATATATGTATTATGTTTTAATTATTTATGTGTTGATAAAATCCACCTACTAAGCGCATTTGAAAAAAACCGTTTTAAATGATACAATAAAAACAATCGACCATATATACATAAATAATAAAAATAGTCAACAGTTAAAACTATTTTCCCAGAGATAAGTATTATCAAAAGACAAAGAGTTAGTCAAACAAAAGTGGTATGCTATTTATCAACTACGTTAATAACGTTGGTGTTAATAATGAAGTTCGAACAGTGTCAATCTTGTTATTTTCATTTTATAATGTGTTAAAAATAACCAATATGTTTTTTATTGTAAATTTGTTTGAAATAATGAATTTAACTTGAGCTTGGTGAGAATTTACTTGATTCTTGCGTTAATAGTTATTTTTATAACCCATATATAAATTATTATTATCTAATGACGTTAAGCTAAAATATCTCACAGCGTTTTAAAATAACTTTGATTTTTCTCTGATCCTATTTATGATGAAATAGCTCGAAAACGATAAATTCACGCATGATTATAATTTCATTTTTACTTAAGGAACTTAAGCTGGTTAAATAATTTCATTCGAAATCCTATTCTGTAAATATGTTCTTTTACAAGCGTTATGAAATAACAATTTTCCGTTGAAATTGAGAAAGCTTGGATCAAAACTTACTGCACATACAATATCGAATGGGAAAATCAATGGCAGTTACCTTTTGAGTAGATACTTACTGCTCGAATAGCAAAATGCCTCTCAAAGCAAATTTTCATACAGTATTGCAGCCTTCCTTGATTTATATATTGGATGAAGTAAGCAGTTTCCGCTTTTGCTTAGTCATACAATATTTGTGTACGATGATAACAATGTTTGTGAACATACTGTACGAGTTAGCATATTTACGCTCATATGTATCATACCTTGCGGAATTATTAACATATTATCCAATTATTTGAAATGATACATTGGTAGCATTACAAATGATTAGCTTAGTCAACAATACACGTAACTTAGTTAAAAATAATTGAGGAAAAACACTAAAGATTCTTCTATTCAATTTTTTGAATAGCTCAAAAGGACCGAAAATAAAGCACATCTAGCTAGATAAAAATACAGTAAAAGTATTTTATTTATTTCTTGGAAATATTTAATTACCTTTTCTCTTATTGCAAAATAAAAATAACTCCTAACTTATAACGGTTTGGCGTTAAATGCAACATTATTAAATGTTTCTATTTTCCACATACAACTCTGTGGGCGTATGGATTAAAATAATTAAATAATATTTTTGCTGAAAAAGAAATCATTATAATATGCTTTGTTCAACTCATCATAGATATCAGCTTTCTTTCACGGAATATTATTATTATAAGTATAGCAGTTTTTTTTATAAATAGTTTTTAAGCTGTCGAAACAAAGTTAACTATTTACTATTCCTAGCGAATATTTTTTTAATATTTATCAGACGTTATAACACGTCGCAGACTTTTTAACAAAAATTATAAAATACTATTAAATTTTAAAATTTATTCTCGACATACTGGATAGGAGTTTAAAATCGCAGACCCAATTCGATATTCAATTCATTTCTCATGGAAGAATTATTATCTATTGAAATAAGCTTTCATCTGCTTGAGACAAGTAAATATTTTACACTCAGTCTGGTTCGTGACAGAACATAAAATTTCTCGTCTGAGACTATTTGATAAAGATAAAAGATAATTTTTCATTTAAAATTCCATCTGATATATTCTGAATCCTTTACTTACACAAAATTTCCTGTACGTGTTACTTTTAATCACATTACTTTATATTATTGTAGTGACAGAAACCTGTACATAAAAAATCTTATAAAAAGATTCAATTCAATATGGAAAATTGAAGATACATTGCATAATAAATATTGGATAATAATACCAGACTAGATTCTAATCTAGCATAACAACGTCCCGGTTACTCTTTGGAAGTGATAGATGAAAGTATTTTGTAATACTTTTCAACCAAATTTAGACATAGTGCGCTAAGGAACTAAGGCAATGGTGGGAAACCTTTTCATTTGTAAAAGCCACATTCATTTATCTGATTCAACATAAGGCCGCAGTAAAGAAAACGTCCACCTTTTTTTTCGACTGTCAAACATATACATAATTGGGTTGATTACGCTCTTTTTTCAAACGCTTCCATATAGTTTTTTGATCAAAGTGAATATTTTGATCGAGTCAAAAGGCCACACCAGAGTAGCCAAGAGGCCGCAGGTTGTCCTCCACTGAACTAGGGTGTCAATGTTTCATAATGTTTTCATGATATATTTATCATTGTAATTATAAAAATAGGGTGCGCTTGTAAATCAAAGAAACACATACAAGCATTTTTACATTAGTAAAATCTATATGTGAAAATATATTGTTATTATGTTCAGAATGCTGCACTAATATAAGGACTATTAACGGTTAAGTTTCAAGATGAAAACGGTCAAACGTATGTTACAATAACCGAATGAGCAAACGTCCAGAATCCTTCGGGGTCGTATAGTTCTGAAAACTTGAAACTTTACAACCAAGACCGTCCAAATTTTCTATTATATAGTTACGTTAAGCAGAGTAAGTGGGATTAGGGAATGAATGTAGAACGTAAGTCACACGTTAAGAAATTATCATAAATCTTAACTGCCTAAGTTATGTCTCGGGGGCTACGTATTATGTTAGGGTTGTGGGTTACTTCGAGAAACTTGTCTTAAAGCCTTCTAACCAAATTATCATTTTGTTTATCGCTGCATGCCAAGCATTTCATAATTTGTTTCCACTTATCTGTTAACCGTCATATCATATTCATATATTTGATGCGAATAAAGATAAATTTAAGGGTAACCACATTATAAACATATCCCAAATTTACCATACATTTCCCAACTAAGAAGAACAAATCTCTTGCATGATGACGTGTGAAGATTTTCAACCGTTTTTTTAAAGGAACAAAAATAATTTAAAATGTTAAAAATATATATTTATAATTATTAAAGAATGAAAGCTAGGTTATATACAGATAGGTATTTAAATTTTAAACACATTTATTCGATTTGATTTTGTAAGAAAACATGCTCTTTCTATTATTTTAATTGCCAGTTCAACAGAGGATAACAACAAAAAGTATTTTTTCATTATTTATTATTTTTGTGGGCAGTATTATTTATAAGCTGTTTTTTTATCATCACTGTAAAAATATTATCTTTCAAAACGTTTAAATTATAAATCAGTAAATTTAGCTTTTTCCTAAAAATAACAAGTTGTATTAAGATAATTTGGAAGGTCTTTTAAAATAGGGTTAGTACTGTCATTTTTTTTTCTCCACTTATATTATTTATATAATAATTAAACATTAAAAAAATAAAGGTTATAATTCTTTAAATTCGTCTTATTATATAAGATAATGTTTCCAGTACCATTTAAAATTGTAGAGGTGGTTCTCAAGATTAATTTTAATCTTTGAAATTAAAATTCTTTTGTACGCAAAAACAGCAAGTCTTAAAGATCGATCGTCAGTCGAGAAGACTTACGCGGGTATAATGTTTGACTTAGCAGAAGTCGGTTGATAAAGGCTGTCCGGGGTGAATGTATGTCCTGTGGTAGCGCAGTATAAAGTGGTTGTTGACAAATAGGTACGTAAAGGCTTTGACACAAGGGCTTTTCCGGTTCAACCTCTTTGACATCGCCGCGACACATGTACTCCTGGTCTTGCACAGGATGAAAATATATACCCTGATAGGCGTCGCAGATGTAGACAGGAAAACTGACCGCATTTGTAAAAGGACCTCTTATATTAATGATTGCTGTAATTTAAGTGACAGTTTTTTTCTTAAAGTATCAAATGCCATCTGTTGGTGTAACATAAAAGCTTACTTGATTTTATACCGAGGAAAATAAATTTATATCATATTATTTGAACTATAATAAAATAGCATAATTTTTTCCATAGCGCCAGAGTTTCTTATTTAACGTATCCATTGAGTATTTCTTGAATTTTTATCAAAAAACGTGGATGTTTGTGATAATTTATTCTCTAACATGCACCCTATCATATGCAAAAAGCATAGCATTACTTAGTTACTGACGTAAACACTTTATTTTAAAACGCTCCGTAATAATAATATATGCATCTCATAGGAAACGACATGACAAAAGAGTCGTATAGTATCAAAAGTAGAACTATCCGTGTTTCGAAGTTGCGAGAAAAACACGAAAAACGTACTGTTGGCCTTTTGAGTTTTATAAATTTAAACTCTATTTTAAACATAGTTCATCAGCGAGTGTAACTTAAAATTTGTATGGAAAATCACTTAAAGTAACTGTGTGATTGGTCGAAATCCTGATTTACCAAACTGTTCTACTTTTGTTTCCAACGTCGTGGACAGTTCTGCTTTTGATACCAAGCATTATTTTCTATTGCGTTTTTGTATCAAATTCATTCGATTTTTAAACATTTTTTTAATTTATAGCCAGCAGAATAATATGACAGCATAAGTTTAATTTCAACATATATGGGATAGTTCCGGTTTTGATACCAGACGACTCAAAAGTACATTTGAACACTTTCATAATTATTGGAAAAATCTATTGGGTAGTAAAGGTCTGCACAGGCCGAAATTTTACAAAATTACCCGGTCCGACCCCGAAAGACTCGGGCCCGACCCGGCCCGGTCCCGAGTCTAATACCACACTTGGTACCCGAATCCGACCCGAACCCCAGATTTATATTCCCCAGTCCGAAAAATCTCGTTTTTTACAAATTTACAACAATATACGATTCTCTATTTGTTACGATACGAATAATATTACCTCATGGCTAACTTATGAGACAAACATAGTCTAAAAAAATTTTTGAAGAAATAAATTCTTTACCTGTAATCTGCGCTTACCCGCCCGAACCTGACCCGCGGGCCGCGCAGGGTAGGGGCCCGAGGGTCAAGTCCGGGCCCGTGCAGACTTTAATCGGGTAGATAAACCAATATTAGAAATAGTTGGTTTGTACGGTTGGGGATTTTCTAAGAGAACCATGACATGAAATAAGTGTTTAAAAATGTTGATACTACCTACAAAACTAAATGTTATACTTTGAAACTATTTTGTAAGCGGTTTCAGGCATATTATCATTAGCTTCACTCTGATGTGTCAGATAGCAGTTGTAAGCCAAAGTATTTTAGAAAATTTCTGTATAAATATCATACATATTTCATAACTAACTTTAGAATACTAACTCAAATGTTACCATTTTGTCATAAATAAAAGAACAGGATTAATCCTGATGTTCTATAAAACTTCTTTTATTATTTTAATTGGTTCATAAATTTTGTAAAAATTAAAGTGCTTAAAATTAATGGGGCCTACATATAATGAAAAAAATCTATGCCGTTATGAATATTCTAACACTAATCGTCAGTGATATCGTCCAGATTAATTGATCAAACAGGATTTTCCACATGTCATTAACGGTGTAAAAAAACATCCCAGTCGGAATGAAAAATCCTTTATCGCTAAATAATTTATGTTGGCAATTACGCTTTAAGCCTATTTGTAAAAAGGTAAAACAACATTGGGGCCTACTTAAGCCTGCTCATAAATATTCATATCGGTCCCGAATAGGTCGGTCTTTTCAGTTTTACATAATGTCCACCATTTTATATACATTACCAGACATTTATCTCTTGTAGGTTATTCCTTAGGCCGCGCGAGAAAACCGCTGGCATCGATCTCTCAGCGTACTAAAGACACATCTCAAATATATTCATATTACGGTTGATTATCGCAAAATTACACGCGAACGATAATTTGGCTATAAAGTATTGAATATATTTATACTAAAATATTTAATAGATAAGTAAAAATATTTTTTTCATATTTAAGTAGTGTCCTGGATTTATGTATCACATATTTCAGACTCATAAAATCAAATACAGTTTTTTTAATTACTTGATAAAAATGTTTATTACTGAATGAAACATTGAAAATTGTTAATTTTATATAGTTTTTTATTATGTACTAAAATCATACAAAAAAGATATTTTATTCATTATTTGAATTAATATCGAAATATTTTGATTAGGTAGTGAATTTAAATGCCATTGATAATTTTATTTAACGAATATTTGTTTATTTTAAGTGGTCTTCCCGAGTAATGTTCCGTGGATGTGGATGAGTGTTACGTGAAAAAAATGTTGTATTCAACTTGTTAATATTTTACAAAAATTAGGAAAGATGATTACTGAGTTCTGTATTCATATTATGTGACATTTAAACCAGTGGGCTTACGTACAAAAGATCTAAGTGAGTAATCACTGACTCTGGATCAACAACAAAAAAAAAAACACAAATATCAGCCATTTAATTATATCTGTAATTTGGAGGTGTTAGATTATTAACCTGATCTGTTCCATGCGGTATTAATATGGACGTGCATGTAGGGGCGTGATTTTCTTTCAAAAAATAAAACCTAATAAATATGTACTTTTTTGACATATAATAATAGTACACCACAAACACTTACCATATAAATACACGATGGGTCATTTCCGCCATCATTTATCGAAAAATGTTTCAAAAACGAAAATTACCGCCAAGGAACTATATATAGCCCTGCCATCAACAAATTTGAAAACAAAAAAAAGCTTTTTTAAATCGTTGTATTATAGATAAAAAATAATATCTTAAAGTATAAGTATCACACTATGATTCCAAGAGATGTCACTATATGCATGATATTTTAAAATTATTAAATACATTTCTTGTGGTCTTTAAACCGCTTCTCAAGTACTGCGTGTAAGCACGCACATTTTGTATGACCGGCCCTACGAGCATGAAATTGTTTGGCGTGTTAACACGTCGCTGGCAGAGAACCGGTTAAGAAAGAAAAATAATATTTTCTTATATTATATTTAGTTTTATATTAAATTATTTGAAAGGTGTGTTAGCATTGAATTTTAGAATCGATTTTTTATCAAGTAGGCCCTTTGGACTAATTCATGAATTAAAAAATCAGTCATAAGATGGCGCATCATGCTTTGCATTCATGATTTATCCAGGAAAACCCCTGTGCAAAGAAAAGTCAGTCATTTGACACACATGGGCGGATTATCTCTCAGATAACTATTGTCCAAGAAAGAAAACGGATCTCTCACTTTACGATTCTTCTTAAGAACTTTTTCTAAGATATTTTTCTATCATTGACAAAAATAAAATATAATTTTGTGAGTTTACAAGTTTAACTTTAGGATTTTTGTCAATTTTATTAAATTCTTATTCAAAACTTTTTTACATAAACAACATAAGCAAAAGAAAACTTAGTTCTTAAATACTGGGTCTCTTTTAGGGTGTTCATATTATATACATATGATGATCTGTATTTTTTTCTAACATTTATATTATCAATTATTATTCGTTCTTATTTATAAGCCAAATGTATCTTGATTGTAATAATATAATTGAGCCTCTAATAGGTGAAGTAAGCCAAGTGGTATTTTAAGAAAAAGTAAGTTTGATGCATTGTAATATTCTATCTACTTCTCTCAAAATATCGTAGAAGTTAAGTGAGCTTGGTAGATACACACAGCAATAGTATTTTCTCTCAAAAAAAAACATATTAAATTCGAAAAACAATAAGATAATACGTGATTTTCAAGGGATCATATAATATAATATATTTAACCAGTTGAAAATGCCGTGAAGAGAGAAACTGGTTGTGATACGCAGTACAAAAGTTGTGCCTTGTCAAAATGTCTAATTATTTTTGTACAACGAGAATTATATGCCTTTTATAAAACAAAACGCGAACAGCTCAATTTTACTGTAATTTTTTTAAGATTAAGCACAAGTTTAAAGCAATTATTAAATGTGAAAATTTTTATATTAACTTACAAAAAAAATATTAAATTCTTTGGATGACACGTATTTTTTCAAAATCTCGCCGAGAAATGTTAACATTTCAAATTATTTTGAAGAAGTAACCTAGGTTTCAAATATGAACAATATTACTTCACTAATACGTCTACAACTATCATTGCTTAGAATTAAATATAATAAATTTCAGTTTCAAGAGTTTCTGCACTATGGATGATCATGATATATATGAATTTATTATATTGTATGTATTTAAGTGTTAAACGAATTTGGCTGTGTATGGTTGTGGCCACGACAAAAAGTAATGGCTCCTCCGTTTCGGAGGGTCGAGATAAGGCCTGCTAATTTTTACGCAACCACATAAAAAAAGCGCCCGATTTTGCAATAATCGTAAAATGATTTTTTTTCTCGAGATAATAATTAAGTGAAAATTCTTGAAGCTTACCTTTGAAAGTGTTATTTTACTCACATTAACCTATTTAAAATACATCAATTCGATGGGATACTGTAAATCTTATTTTATATCGCTATAAAAACTTGTATACTGCGCGCCATTGAATAATTAGCTTCTCAGGGCGTGTCCACATTTTTAAACAATGTTTATTATGACTAACTCAGCAAAGAAGTAGGTGAACAGAGTGATTAAATAATTTATTATTTAAATAATTTTAGGGACGAAAACGGTTAAAATGTGTTTGAAAATTTGAATAAACATGTATAATATTTAACAGAAACCATCCCATTCAAAAACCGGGGCGATAGCGTTAAGCTAACAACTAGTCCTCTTCTGGCCGTATATGTCTATTCTTTTTTCCTTTAAAAAGACAGTTTACAAGATAAATTCCTGTTGAGATTAATACGTCGGAAGCTGACATTATTTAAATAGCGTTCTTTTTAAAAAGCATGATTGTTTGTCACTTTTTATGATTCCTCACATCTATATTAGTAAGTAAAATAGTAGAATATAACATATTTTTTACCTGTCGTAAAATGTATAAATACATGTCAGGTCCAATGGCTCAGCGGTTAGCGTTGTGGGCTTCCGTGCCGGATCTCACGAATTGGATTGCCAGTACGAACAGCATTTATCGAATTCTGTTAGAAGGCAGGCGTGTCTAAAAATTCTTTCTCACCTTTTCGACCGTTTAATTAGCGAGAGCGATTTGTTAACCACTAGACCTGTCCTAACCTTATACTTCTATCCCTACTACTATCTTTGAAAAAAAGAGAGGTTGAGCGACTTAGTAACACAGTTCTTGTAGAAAAACTTGTGTTGAGATACCTCCATTAGGAGGCTATATGTTTCACATTGGGAGTGGACAAGGATAAAAAAATGCAGAGGAAAATATATGGTTTTACAGCTGGTTTAAAAAATCAGAATTAAAAAATCATTTCTGTAAAAAAAATAAAGAAACATACAATGTTGCGAATTGATTAAACGTTATACTCCAAATAATTCATTTTTGTTAAAATTTCTCTAATGCCTATTTGATTTAGAATTTTTATAACAATTTTATCAAGCGAAAACGCTCAAAAATAGAATTAATAACGAAAATATATTAAATTTATTTGATAAATAAAAATGTCATTTGAAGAATTTATTTTTATCTCGTTAAAGCTAGCAAGATTAATTTTGTGACTCGCCATCTATTGTCACAATAAAAAAATATTCCTCTTTGTTTTAATGTCAGTTTATTTATGAATAAATTTTAAAAGAATAATAACAAATCAACGAGAGTGGCATTTACAGCGAGTAAAAAATAAACAACCAAAAGACAAACAAACCAGACGCAGTTAGCGAATAAGAAATAAGAAACATTTAAGCCAAATAACACTGAGGGCCTTTCTATTGTACTTCCAAGAACACACCAGCTAACTGACAGGTAAGTCTTGAGCGTTTTAATGGACCTGCGACTTTTAAACATTATGATGTAAATTCATGACCATTATAATAAAATAATTCATTATTTTGTAATATGTTATTATACATAAACCTTTTCTCATTCTCAGTGAATTTAAAACATATTTTTTTTACCAGATATCAATAAGTAGAAATTTTGGATTAAAATATCCAAATTCAAGTTTAATAAGACGTTACGTTAATTATGTTTACCAATCCACGTCTATTCTAAAAATGCATTTCATAATATGTGACATTTGTAGCGCATTTTCCATATTTATATTATTTTAAACATCGAAATATCTTTTATCAAAGAACAATGTGAAATTGATAAACTTTGAATTTAGAAATAGTACACAAACAGTTTGTCTCGTATAAAACACTTTTTTTTTATTTTCCTACTCTGTTAAGCCAATGTTTTTTTATTTATGATTTTTTTCAATTGAATGTATCTATAGTCAATGTTAACAAAATAAAAATGTTTTTCTGTAAGTTTTTCGTAACTACGCTCATCTTTTAAGTCGTTGGTTTTTAAAATACTTAATTCAATCTTGATTGTTTGCCAAAATCAATGATCAAAAGTTTTGTCGTTAATACAACGTACCAATATGTCTATGTGTATATATTGTGTACAGAAAGTACAGTACAATTTCAATCAACAAATATAAATAAAGAAAAATAAAAATGCCAAGACCTTATCGAAAAAATGTAATTGAAAAAAAAATTCACCGTCGAAAAGGATATGACTATGTTTACTTTCACTCAATAATTAAAATTCTTAATCCACACTTTAAGGAGCACGCTGAGAAACGGATGGGCGTGGTCACCATCTTGTTGACAGCCTGACAACGAATATTCAATTGCACTCCATCAAGGCTGACTTTAAATGGAGTTATTTAAATAGCTCTCAAATTATTGCTCTTTCTCTCGTTGACATCCATCGAAGAGACAGTAATGGTAGTTGCATTGTATGTCAAAAACCAATAAACGGTAAAAATACTGTTATATTCTTGTTAAGATATAACTACTCTGTGTGTAGTGTTCTGTGAATAAATAATTACTTATTATAATTGGAATTGTTAAAATTAATTCAAAATAATTGTAGATAATTTTGAAAAATACTGTTTTCAATGAACAAAACTAAAAGATAAATAAATTATAACAAACTGATGTTAAAATTTTTTTGATCAATCGCAAACAATAAATTAAGCAATGCAAAACCAAATGTTGTACACATGACAAAAAAAAAGAGTTTTTTACATAGTAATAGTAATAAAATAATTGCGCTTGAAATTTTTAGTTCTAATCTTGAATAATTTGAAAATTTCAAAAGACAACTTTTATAATTATTTTATTTTTACATTGAAGTATACATACACCAAATCACAATCTATTTGAAGGAATATACTTTTTATTGTGCTTAAAATGATACAAAGTAATCATTTTTTAAATTTAAATAAGCAAAAACAGTTGATTTCAAGTTTAAATGTGGAATATGACGTTCATTAAATATTTCACAATAATATATCCCATAGATATTAACATAGTATTTAACATACACCTTGATATAATGATAAAATAACTATGAGTTTGTATTACATTTCGTTTAAAAATAAAACTTTTCCAGTGATAAAATGTAAAACTTGATCCTATTAAAATCTGACGTCTATTTTGATTTTATACCGAAAGAAAACAATTTTATTGATGCTTGTTTTTGGCTTGTGATAACTATCGCTATAAAACGAAACGCTTCGCCTTTCTGCCGCCAGTGTGCTACTAAGAATCTAGAATAGCCAACAAAAATTGCTTTCACAGTTTATTTTTTCCGCCGACAGATGGCAGTCATTGAGATTTTGTATCTGTATAAACCAAGGCATAAACATAACGGATACGAGTATTATCACTTTACGTAGGAAATTCGGAAAATTCTTCCAGAAATAGGTTCACTAGATAAAATTCGCGAGCTGTTGAGTTTATCTTTCTCTTCCATTGCGTCTTATCTGTGTATATATATTTTTTTATAATAAGAAGTGCTTATAATTTATTAGTCCGTCTTTCTACATGTAGTTTTTTGACAACATTTCAATTACTTCTTTTTTTATTACACAGTACTTTTTTGGAAAGATATTTTACCAGGGTAAACATAATTCGTTTGTTCGTGGGATCAGCCTACTTTTTTACTGTTCGCACTATTCAAAAATATTTAGCTGGTCCATAGGATTACAAAAAATAAATTAAGCGAATCAATCTATACTTAAATTTAAAATTGAAAGAATAAAATGAAATATTTCTTTCAATAACTTGGAGCCATGTCAATTTACAATTACACTTCAATTGTGGTAAACTTCTCCACAGCTTTTAATTGAAATTAACAAAGTGTACTAGTGTTTAATGTCTCAGTGTCAATCTATCGATAAAACCTTCGGTGTATCATATTATCAATTTTGAAGATAAAAACATTTGAGGCATCAAAAAATTAGCTATTTTAACCGTAATTTTTCTACTGCATACACGAGATTTCATTTTATATAAAAAAAAATCTTGCTGCAACTGATTGGTTCCTTCTGTGAAGGCAAATAAATTGTAATACTGCTTTTTTATTTATTTCCGATCTCAATATGGATCATTCGGAATCTTAATGCAGGTATCTCAACAGGAGTTTTTCTAAGATAGCTGGTTGTTACTTAGTTACTCAACATGTTCTTTTCGAAGAGAGAAGCGATATAAAGATATGGATAGAAAAGAATTAGTGGTTAGGTTATCGTTATTGTTATTTTTTCTATGTTTTTGAACAAAAAGTTATTTAAAATATTAATATGGATAGGATAAAAATATAATAATGCAAAATTTGCTGATACTGCTGTTAATGGTATAAAAAACTATTTCAAAAACATGTACATAGAAATTTTTTCAATGCTCAATTTTTTATCTTAAAATACATGAGTAAAGGATGCTTGAATATGAAATATAAGCAAGTCATACACAATTATCAACTACTTAAACATTGTTATTCTTTATCAAGTTAATAATTATAAGTCGGTATAAAAATTTAATTGCCTTATTAATTATCAAACATTTTAAATTTGAATGTTCAAATTAAACTTTTAAAAAATGAGTTAGGAGTAACTACAAAAATACACCATTACTTAATAAATGAATTAATTATCTGTTCCAATCTCGTAGCATATCTGAAATTGATTATTTTTTCAATTCGTGTTCAAAATTTTAACACAAAATGTTTATTTGTTTACTTTTATTTAGAATCAATAGTACTAATAAAAAATGATTTTATCGTAAGGAGTAGAAAAATCGTGAAATTCTTACGTATGGAAGCCTTCCGTAAAATAGAAAACCAATCGGTGGAAAACTCATGACTGTCTTCTTCATAAATAACGATATCGGCATCTGTCCATTATCGCGAGCAGTGTTTTTCGAGCCGAGTCATATTATAATGGAATGGGGAGCCTCACAAAAATGTACTACATACATGATTTAAGATCAATTTTATTTAACGTCATCGTATCATATATTAACGAAAATATTTTGCCAAAGTTTTTTAAAAGTTTTGCCAAAGAGTATTTAAAATTTGTATAGTTTCTTGCTATATTAACAGGGTAGCCGGTAGACGATTCTATTATATTCGTTAAGATTTCGACTGAAGGTGCTTGGTGGAATTTCAATATGAAATTTGAACGATTCAATTATTTTTATTATATTCGTGACGTTACGAGTAACCAAACGGAAACTTTTATATATCAATGTATACTTAGTTACTACTTTTTTTTCAGTCTATATCAACACAGAGTTTAATCTTCTCTGTAATATTGTGTTGCTCATTTATTTTTTAATTTTACTTGTCACTAAAATTTACTTGGAGATTTAAAAAAAAGTTTATTGGAAGACTTCCAAATTGTAGTGACACCGCAGAATGTAACAGTCGAAAGTGATCTCTGCCTGAGACAGGCTCTGAGAAAACACTTGAATTTTTTCGCATATCTGACTCGAAAGAACAACGAGGTCGTGAAAAAACTATTTTATATCGTACACAGTTTTATAAAATGAGGGTTGGTAGTTTTTGATTAAAATACGACATTGCATAATCATTTTTAATAAAATATAAATTGACAGAAATTATATGGTTAAAATAATTATAAAATTACATATCATATATGTTAAAAATTGGTAAATTCAGGAATATCATTCTTGTGGTGTAATTTTACCTTAAATATAAGAAAAAAGTTTGAAAATATTTACGGTAGTTAATGTTGAATACAACTATGGTGAAAGTTGTGTTAGTCAAATATTTTAACTGATCGAAAGCACTTCGAGTGAGAAAATACGTTTTTCTCACTCAATAACTAAGGACAAAGTTTTAATATAAATATAACATTTCAAGTGAACGGAAAATTGCACGGAATCGTAGTGCCTTCTGAAGTGAGACTTCTCATAAAGGAAAATGGAATAGAATTGGCAAAGGCGGCTGCATTTTCACAGAGCGCAATTTAAGTGTTCAGGTTTATATGAAATTTTCTTTATCAGCAGCCTTTCTTTCATTCCGATTTCCCATTTGATTTACAGCAATTTTATAAATGGCATACAGACAATTTCATTTTCGTTTTACGACGCTGACTCGTGAAGTTCTACAATTTTAAAATTTGTAAATCTTATGATTTTTCATTATTTCTTTATCAAAGAAGTCATATTTTGCTTTTGAGTTTCTTGAATGATAAAATTTTTAGAGTCGAAAAACATTCTCTTAATATGTTTTAAAAACTAAATTTCGTTTTTGTAACTATAAAATGAGGGTATTAATTGCAAATCTGGCTCATTCCAAAGTTGTTGAAACATGAACCATGAATGTAATTTAGTAGATAGAAATAAATTTTGAAAGTATTTTTAGAAATCAGTCTCTAACATGGCTTGACAGCATCCAAAATATCATTCCAAAGTAATGTAAAACTAAGAATACTTTTTTTAAAAATAAATTTCAAGTTTCATTTTTTAACCATTTTAGAATAAGCCGTGTTTTTGCAAGTAATCTCACATATTCAAAAACTCAAATAATCAATATAATTGTTCGGCTCTTTCAGTTTAACGTAATCGCAAGAATTTTGTTTTAACCTAACTTTACTAGGCTTAAATACACAGACTTAAAGATACACAATAAACCTCCTCATCACTCTTACACCATAATTAAAAAAACTTAACTAACTACATAAAACACGCTGTTATTTGATCCTATTACATTCTAGTTTTTTCAAGGTAATGCATATTTAATTAATAAACTGTAATGCGCTTATTAAAAAATATTTATTTTAATTTTGGCTAAATTTCAATTTCAATTTAGTTTATCACCGTGATGTCGTATGTGTAGCATTATTTGAACTTTTTTTATGTACGAATGTTTTTTTCTTCTTTTCCACTTGAAAATATTTTATTCATGTAGCAAGGGTGAGCCTACTCACTAATCGACGTCGAATCGAATCAAAAAGCTCTTTTACCAAAAAAGAGATGAAAGCGTCGTCTGAAAGTGCTTTGTAATTATCCCAATAAGCTAAAATATAATGAAAAACGGGACTTTCAAATAAAGCACAAATGTACACGGTACTTAAACTTTACGGTTTTATAAAAAGTGTTTTTTAAATTCAAAGAGACCTTATGTAACCGAAGGATGATATTGGTTGAAAAGTTAAATTAAATTATTCTTTTAATGGATACAATTGAACAACGTTTGATTATACCAGAACAGTGAAATAAACTTGTTAACTATCCCAGTATTGAAAATAAATAGCTAATGTATTATCATGAATTATTATTCTCTTTAAAAGATTGAAAATATTGGCTGAACTACTTCTGACGATAGTGACATACTAAAATTATCATCAGCTTTATCACATAATTCTTCTTGAAATGACCACTTCATTATTATGAATATAAGAAAAAAGCAGTTATAAAAAATCACTCAAAAACTCAACTGAGAATATATTTTTCTAAAGTTAGTATGAGAGTAAACTTATTGAATAATTTATACAGTTGTTAAAATAATTATCACATTGTTAATGCATTGAAATTGTTACTTATTTAAAATGAAAATACATTTATTTCTCAGATATATATGCATATAAATATAAATAACATTGGTTGACTATAGTTAATAAAATAAATTGTAGAATTATTCACAACAAATAATGACATCATTTATGTTCAGTTTAAATTTCCTTACTATAATTATATTTGAAATAATTTTGATATTTCATTAACAATTTAAATAATGTACTTTTTATCTTAATACAAAATGTCGTAATTTTATTTCAATTTTTTATTTCAATTCATTGTTAATATAATATTCAATCACTTCTGTATTTCTTGTATCCATTTTTCTTTTTTATTTTGTGTTTATTAAAAATATCATCTTTTGTATTGGCAACAGATCTCTCTCGCACTGTGGGTGATACTAACCCAACGCCTGCCAACAAGGATTTTAATGCCATCAATAAAAATGAAACAAGGGAAACAGACACTACGATATTTACTGGATCCAAAGCGTAATTGTGGAAGTGATAACTTGGCTCCAGTTCTGTCACATGATGAAATCTTTTCGATGAGAACTCTTCGACACTTCTATCCTGAAAGCTGCGCTGCGTTTGAATATCATTTTCATCAGCTTTCATCCATTTTTGAAATGCGTATTTTATTTGCCCGAAGCCATCACATACTTGTTTTATATAAGATTCGATACTTTGTACAATTGCTGTTTTTGGAGGATTTTTTTCAAACATTAATTCGGTATTTATTTCAGCATTCGTTTTTAAAATAATAAATACGAATAAAATAAAAGCAACTGATATCAACGCCATTTTAATAAATCTAGTGGCGCAAATTCTTACTTGAAATACTTTCTTCATACTGATCGTTTTCATAAATTTATTTCTATTTTATACGTTTATAGTATTGTTGAACAAAACAACTTTGCCGTATTCAGTACACTGTACGCACAGAAAATGACAGTTTTCAAAGAACATAATATGACAGATTACATTCAAATGCCTGCAATCGTTCCACTCATTATGTCTTTCTGTCAACGTAATTGTTATTATAACATTGAGAAATATTAGATGAAAAATAATATAATAATGGTATACCTAAAATACTTACTTACAAACAGAAAAAAGTAAATATATATATATAATGGAAAAAAACGGTGTCATTTTTATTTCATACAACTTTTTTTTGATAATGTTTTGAAACAGATACTACATTTTAAATTGTTTTATGATAATCGACATTAAAAACATTAAAATCTCATTTATGAATATGTGCAGAAAAATAGTAGTTTAAACTCCCCATGCACTCGTGAAAAACTATAAGATTTTAAATGAATTTATAAAATATATTCACAACTTTATTAGCGACTGATTATTTGTTTCATCGACTTATTTATTCGTCTTGAGGGAACATTAATTTAAAGTAACCTCCCTCCGTTTATTCTGGGTTGGTAAGTTTTAGGACATGGTCCCGATAAGCTAAATTTCGCGTTTAATGGGGGGATATAAAAAAACGATTTCCAATATGAAATAACCATTTAAAAATAAACAAAACTACAATTATAACAAGTTAAGTAACATTATAAGTAACGTCGCACATAAAATAAAATCAATGAAAAATAATGAATATTTTGGTTCTAATAAGCCTCTTTCTTGACCTGCTGAAGTCTACTATAATATGAGAGTTAAATAATCCAGTACAACTTATTCGGTATCACGATGAGCTAGGGTTACCTGTATATAATATTCATTCAATAAAACATAATTTATGTTTTAATTGGATTTTTCGTTTAATGTGATCATTTTTGATTCCGAAGATACTAAATTTTTATTCATATCAAATTATATTTAAATTTAAGAGCTTCTTATCTTACTGTTAATCTAAGTAATTGAACTATCAGAAGCTTAGAAAAATAATAAAATAAGTGTTGATTTTTTAATGTGTCATTTCAGGTATATGAGTGTGTCATGTGTCTGAAATCTGAAGTGATTTTACTTTTTTATATGAGCTTATCTCAGACATACCCTGCTGTGTACATACATGCATTGGAAGTTGATTGATTTTTTGTATGCGTAGATAATAACAAATGATAATAAAATTAATGAACCTGTTGACATAAATAATTTCAGAAGCAAATTTCCATTTCTATATTTAGAGGGGTATTTATTTTTTTCTTATTTAAATTTAAATAAAGTTAATTCAAATTCTCTGAGCTTAAGATTTGTTTGTAGTTACATTTCCTACATTCTTCAGATTCAGTGTTGAAACGTGTGAACTGACGCATTTGTTGAAAATCACGTGCACGTCCAACATTTTGGTTTGTAAACGGCATCAAAACAAACTGTTCGGAAGTATCACTTCTCCTGAACACCTGAATAAGAAAATATATCAGTTAATTTTTTTTTACAATACATGATGAATTAGTGTATGTTAAACCAGAATTTGTTCGAAGCGCTTATAGTTTGTAAAATATTGTACCTTTTTTTACTTTAGACAATTTTTTTTTGCATAATCCACGATTGACTGAATTTTAAAACTATCATTGGAGCTGAAATGTACGTTCGTTTGAATTCTTTTATTTTCACTGTCACTTTAATATTATAATAAACAGTTGAACACTACTTTTACTTAATTTTTTAACCAAGTTAATGACAAAACTGAACGTTGCTTAAAATTTTCCATCAGAGATTAACTTGAAATCATTTTGTAATCTACAGTATGGCTTATTTAATTTCAAACTCAATTCAATTTAATAAAAATATAACAGTTTTGTTTTTTAAAAATAATATGCAATATTTGTGTGAAGTATCTGATTATCAAATAAAAATACAAAAAAACATACAAGTGCTGAAAAATAGTATCAGCCCAATAAAGATTACTGTAAAACAATAAAAGCATTTGTCATACAGATGTTCAACTTATATTTTATCAAATCATACGATCATATATTATTTTAAAACGATATGTTTTGGTTAGATATTTTTATGTTATGCCCTTCATCAAGCAACCGTTTCAACTTATCACTAGCTTTTTGTTATTCAGCAGCCAAACGTTTGCTTACAATAATTATTATTTGGAAAGCTAGAACTCATTATTTGGAAAGCATCTCTACACCTCACCGGAATAGTAATAATATTGCTCAGTAATCACAGAAAGCAGAGTCATTTCTTATGAAACAAACCTTATTTATGAAGCAAAAAGTGTTCTGCACATCTATCAAGTTGTTGTTTCCCTTGCTTAGAAAGTTAGTAAAGAGAATACTTACAGCAGATGGTTCGATCTTATATGTATGATGATGTATTCACTTCAATATAACAGTCAATATTAAGGTTGACATAGCAGTTTATATACTTAAATAAACAATTCAATTTGATTTTACCTGAAAGCTTTATTTATTGTTTTTTTTACACATTTTATATTATTGTATTTTTTTCCAAAAAGTTTTAATATAACAATTTGTTTTCTAGTATGGATAATTTTTAGGCTAAAGATTTTATTTATGAGACCGTAATTGAAATAAAAGTTGGACAGATTCTCTGTTACCTGAAAATTATATTATGTTCACCATAATCAATTCATTAATTGAGCGACTGAGTAACAAACAGTTCTCGAGAAAAAGCTTCAGTAGAAATACTTCCATTAGAAAGCTACATAAGAAATTATTATAATGCACAACTAAAGAGTTTCGAGTAGTAGGTATGCTTATTAGACAAATCAATAAATCAAATTTCAATTACAAGCCATATTTTTTTTTCAAAGATTTGAAACATACCTAACTTTTTTTTACTCAAATAAAAAAGTTGTATGCTTTAACAACACACACTAGCTTTATTAATAGTGAAACTCTCGTTTTACTAAAAGACGAATACTATTGTAAAACTTGTAACACACTAGATATTCTCAATAATACAATGTAAATATGTTATAAAAATTGAAATCGATTTAAATTAAAATTCTACTATAAATATCTGTATTAATTTTAGTAATTGCGTTTTATCTGATGATTTTTAAGCAATTTTCGTTGAACGACTTTTTCCGAAAAATAAAATAAAATTGACTAGAATAGCTACAATTCCTGTGGTTTTTTCTCTTTTGTTTTTTGTCAAGACTATCATTCTTATAACGCTGCCAGCATCAAAGAAATGTTGTATTTATCTCAGGCGTATGATTAAGTGCTTAAATTAAATCACTACTTTTTTATAAATTGATGTTTTATGAAATACACATATTGAAAATATTATACTATCTAATACAGTAATGAAATCTTCGTTTCTTTTTCGATATACAAAAAAATATAAAATAATATCCAAAGAGCTGTGGTTTGACATACATTTTATTATTTGCACATATAGACAACGCCATGTTTTAAGGAGTTACATATTGAAAGTCACAGTAAATAAACATTGATCACTTATGACTTAAATTTTCACAAAACTATTTACAATAATATTTTTTATCTTTCCGAAGATTCTTCTTTTTATCTTTTTATCTTTTACCAAACCGAAGCACAAAATATTGAAGATCGTTAAATCGCCGTTTTAGCAATGATAATATTATAAATTACCTTCAGTTTACGGTTCATGATTCTGGTTTTACAACCACGATATGAAATAAGTGGAATTGAATATTATTGGTTTATATTTGAATCAAAATGATTTTTTAATTAATAGGGATGATTTTATATGCTTTAATCGGTTAGAAATATTAAAATCATTTTTTTTTACATATTCGCTCCCTAATTGGAAAATATGGCCACCATATTATTCTTCTAAGATTATTTGTCCCCCGCCAGTCTTTTTGCTTCTTTCCATGTCATTTCAGCGTCCCATAGCTCCGCCGAGTACATTCTATAAATGGTCATCAGTGGCTTTCCACACATCCGGTTAGTAGAAGAGACAAGCAGAATTCAGGCTACAGCAGCACATGTCCAAGCCAGGTCCATCGTCGCTTCTTCACTTTGGACATAATAAACAGCTGTTTAATTCATTCTCTTATCTCCGTGTTTCTGACAAAGTCAAACCACCGCACTCCCAGTATTCGGCGCAGGCATCTGTTTTCAAAGCACAGTATACAGTTACACTGTGCTTTTTTAATGTGCTACGAGTCGCAACCGTAAAGCATCACTGTCAAAATGCATGCGTTAAGCCATATTTAATGTATATATTCTACAATTAATTGTACCTTTGAGCTAAGCTTTACCTAATTCTAAGTATTTTTAAACAGGCATTTGAACCCTCTTTGACATTAAGTAAACTGAAAATATATCACCGTATTTCCAATTTTTAGCGCGAAAAAAACTTAAAAAGTGTAGTTTATAAGTAGAAATCTTCTGATAGCATAGGTCTTACGTTGCTTTTTGATGAGGTGGTTTTTGCTCTTATGCTTATGCTTAAGTAATATAAAAGTTTTTAATTATTGATAGTTAATCCTTATTTAAGTTTTCCAATAGAGTCTCGTGAGTAACTTGAATGCTTCGTGAGCCAATGAACGTCGTATCTCGACCGACGCCGCCGCCATAACGGCAATAGCGTCGAGGCGCAAGTCGATCGTTAACCAAAAAAGATTTTGGCGTCGTTAAAGGAAAGTCACGTAACTGCGGCGGGCGGGCAGAAGCAATAATAAATGCTCTACAGCCTTCCCGTTCCTCCGGAGCCTGAGCGCCCTATCTGGTTACACAGAGACGGCAAAAAGTTTTCCGAGCAAAAAACACTTTGAATTTGTAACAATGAGAAGTGGATGTCGATGTTTTGTTTCAGAAGTCTCGGATTTATTATTACTTTTAATAACTTTGCTAACATAAAATGGAAAGTTATTTAAGTTTGCGGCGTGAATCTTTTTTGAATAATGTCAATTGCCACGGTTATGATTTTTAAAACATATATAGTCCTCAACATCTAAATTGTTTTCTCAAATTGTTGACTAACATTTATTTATTTTATGCTGGGCTTGCAGCCAATTTTCCAACAACTTTGTCTTTAGATACGGTAAGTTTTTGTTTGAATCTTAGTACATACATATTTTCTTATTGATTTCATGGATTTTTATTTAAGAGTATAGAAGATTTTTTAATTCCTTTACGATCTTAAAAGTAATGTGTAGCTTACCATTTTGCGTGTACGAAACAAGCAGATCACGATGAAATACTTCTGTTAAGACACGCTTCATTAACAGTCTTAATGCTCTTTATTAGAAATAGAAATTGATACACGTATAAATAAAATACTTAACCTGATTTGTAAGTGGGTCATACAATAAACATGAAAAAAAGACAGAAAGTATTTTGAAAGACCAAATTATGTTTTTTCAAATCAATTTTATTTTCGTATAAGCCTCGATGTATAACATACGATTCAGAATATGATTTACATACCAGTTGCTATTTAAAGTATAAATATAATTATTTAAAATATTATTCTAAATACAAATAATCAATTCACATACAAAATCAACACATTGAAAAACAAATTTTATAATATTTTCAAATCAGTAGACAAAATAATGTTGTCGTTCAATAAATTCACTATTTGTAGCATTGCGATGTTTAGCTGGAGAGCATTGGGTTCTCATACGATTGTCGCAATCATATGAGACTCAGAAAGACTCACCATTCAGTTTAACTATTTCACATTTTTTTCGGAAAAAATGGTTCCATTAAAAATTATCAAGATGCTCGTTACTTCCAACACATTTTTATTTTTAAAAAAATGGTAACCAAAGATTATACAGATTAACCTTATTTGATGACGAGTAAGAAAATCAAAAAACAAATAATTAATTATTTCTGAAATATTTCAAGCTAATTAGTAATTGTATTATAAATGACGTTTAGCTGAAAAACTTGACTACATCAGAAAAATCTAATTGATGATGAAAACCTTTTAAAATTGGCTTTCGTTGTTTGATGATGTTTATAATAAAAAAATCATTAAGAAATATATATATTATATAAACATATGTAAGTACAGAAAATAAATATTATTTTTAAGGTGTTATATAATAATTTTATATGAATTCGTGTCGCTCTCAATACCTCCTATTGAAGGTGTTTCAACAGAATTTCGTTTAAACGTACGGTTTGTTATTAAGTTGCTAAAACTATCTTGAGAGTAGAGATAAAAGGATAGTGGACAAAACTAGTGGTTAACTGATCACTCTTATACCTCTCTTTTTTATAATTGGAAGGGTGAGAGGAAATTTTTAGATATAGCAAACACCCAATAATGAAAAAAATGTTATTCATACTGGAACTCGAACCCGTTACGAGATATGTCACAGATAGCAACGGACGTTGACCGCTACGCCACGGACCTGACATGTTATATTATAGCTAATATACAATCAATATTATTTAAATAGAATGTTAAAAAAACTTTATCAATATTGATTTTAGAACTAATGTGGCCGTACATCGTTTATTATTAATATAAGCGCCTTTAAATAATATACAAGACAGACGGTCAATGCACATGGAGTATTAGATCAAAATGTTTATTTTATTTCATAAATACTGATAACAAACAAAAAGTAAACATAAGTTGCTTGATATCATGATGTCCGATTTATTAATACTCACTTAAAGTTTTAGTTTTCCTAATCGCATTATAACATCCTTATTTATGCAAATTACTTAAACTTCATAATGGTTTAATGACATTCGTGAAACAAAACAACTACTGGTATAGGTATACATTATTAGAACTGAACAATGGAGACGACAATTCACAAAGTCAATTAAAACTTTAGTGTTCTGACTAAATGGGAATCCAATAGCTAGATCTGTCTGGATAAATTCAAAGTCTCTTACTTACCAATTGACATCTTTGCTACAAATAGGAGACGCGCCACTCAGCACGGTAAATTTCTTGTACACTGATAAAATTAAAGTTGTTAGAAGTAAATTAAATACGTTTATCTTTTTCTAATCACAACACTGTAACATCAAGTTTTTATTTCATAGTTAAATCTTTTTACTTGGCTTATTTTAAATCTTACTATACTGCTACAATTGTGAACCATTTGAAGATGTAATGGCAAATCTCAAATGTAAAAGCTATGAAATCAGCCGGCCAACCACTTTTATGATTAATTTGAATATTTTATATATTATTTAATTTCATAACAATTGTTAAAATTTGTTTTGTTTTCTAAGGTGTCTCAATAGTAATTGTTCAGTGTTTGAAAATTATTTATTGGAAAATTATTATAATTTTATTAAAAATATAATGTTGAAATACTCCATCTAGTAACTAAAAATTAGTTGAAATTAAACATCAAAAACTTGCAAGATGCAAATTATAAATACCATTAACATAAATGAATTATTAGAAAGTTAAGTATAATAATAATTAGCGATTTATCATTAGGATTCATTCATCCTCATATAAGTAATTAGTTATAATTAATATACTTGTATCTTACTCCCGCCCAGCTCACTACTTTTCACAAAAATAAAATATCTGAATTGTAGTTTTGTAATAATGTTACAATTTAGAATAGAGTTTGAGTTTGTTGGTAAATAATATCTTTTCAATATCAATTGTTTATTACACCTTTTTATTTCATTTGTTTTGTACGAATAACACTGTTAAATTATATTTCTTACCAGTTGATAATGATCATCATGAGCGGAACCGGTCCTGATCTCGCTAAATAAAAGGTAGTTGAGGTAATAAAAAAGAATATTGTGGTTTTTTTACAATGCCTTTCCACCAAGTATTGAAAGTGAACACCCTCAAAGTGATTACGATAGTTTGTCTAAAGATGCTTTTCAAAGAGGCGAAACACGTTTCACAGTTTGTTACAAAACCCCCATAGCATTACTAAGTTCCTTTGTTAATCCATAACAAAGAAGCTTTATTTGCTGAATCGATTGATAAGGTTTCATTGTTTAGCAAAATCTGTAATTATCATTATATTAAATCTTCGAATTAATATTTGACAACCTCATTTTGTTGTTCATACTTAATTCTGTAAAGACTTTGCTCCAATAGCTGAGAGACGTTATGATTATATTTACAAAATTAATAGATTCTCCTTTAAGATTGTCGAAGATTGAATCAAAACAAAAAGCTTTTCAATGCACATTTTCAATTATGAGATATAAAAGGAACGGTGCTCTTATAGACCGTCATGAATGATAATACACAAAGGAATTGGTTTAATCTCCAAGCAGTATTTTCCGTTTGTCGATGAAAAGCAGCTGTCAGCAACACCCGCCAAGAACCTTACACCAGTGACGTGATTGCACAGAAGTCAGGATATGAGATTGTGCAAATGATTAGGAAATTAATTTAAAAAATTAAAAAGTTTTACCTCTATTCGTGTCTATAATACATTGAATTTTAAGGTAGGAAAAATTGGATCAATTATTTTAAAGCTGTATTCTTAATTTGGTTTCTGTTTTTATCAGAATGAAATCAATTTTTGCCCTCGAAATATTCGTTATTTATATTATTCATTGAAATAATTATAAGGTAAAAAATAGTATTAACTACTACGAATATCTTTTTTCATAGTTGATTATTAAAGAAAATGTAATAACTTTAATTTGTAATATAAATTAGGATGTTAGAGTGCATAACAGGATGCATTGTGTATCTATTCAAGCCAGCTGAGTAAATATAGGTTTAAACATAGTTGTGATGAAGGCATACACCGAAGTAGCCATCAACTATGTGGATATAAAAAAAATGTTTCTAAAATTAAATACTTTGTTATTATTTACTTTATTACAATGGAGTTCTACCAACTAAATGCCAATTCAATCAATAATATTATTATAGATATATTTTGAAATTCATATTTTTTCTAACATTTTTTTAAATCCATTTCCGCTTCTAATGTGAAGTATATGGTCTCCTAATGAAGGTATCACAACAAAAAAATTATCTGCGGGAATTATTTTTTACTTTAGTTTCTCAACTTTTTCTTTTATAAGAGAGTAAGGATGTAAGGATAAGGCAAGCACTGGACTATTTGTCAACTCATAATTCTTGCTTCGCCTCGTTATTTAAGGATTAAAAATGTGGGAGGGCATTTTTAGACATCAGAAACACTCACATGATAATACTATCACTACTGGGAGTCGAACCCGTGAGAATCGTTACGGAAACGAACGACGTTGCTGCTTTGGCACCCATTTTGTTTTATTTTTAGACTGCACTTTTAGTGGCTTTAAAATAAAATCTTTGCCATTATTGAGAAGATTCGTTCTTAAGTATGATGCTTAGCTGTAGTTTCACAAATAAAGTTGACAAATTTGATTCGTACTTTCTTAATATTTAATTTAATGATTCAAAATTTTACGTTTTTAATATACCTTGATGTGATTAAATGACTGGTATGAACGACAACAACGTATGAGCAAATGAATTGTTTGACGTCATTCAGTACGTTTCTTTAGTAATAACATTTTAGTCCAGGCTAAGCATTCATGAAAACAGAATGTGTTTAAAAACAACTGTTTTTTGTCAAACGCTGCCTCATAAATTCGTCTCAAAAGCTTGTAGCTTACTCATAATGCTTGACAAATATTCATTTTCACGATTTTATGAATTACAAACTGATTTTATATTACACTGCTTTTTGAGGTCGTTTTGTAACTGATGTTTTTAGAAATGATAACACTTTTTCCAGCGGCAACCAATTTGATAAATGGCAGCCATATTTTTACAGATAGATTTACGCCATGGCAAGGATTGCGAGCTGTGCAAATTTATTTTATCAACAGTTAGTTATGCTGTCCAAAATGTTCAGTCAATGAAGGGCGTTACAAATACATTTTCTTTCTCTTATCGAATTTCATTCGATTAGCGATAAGTTTTTATCTCGAAAAAAACAACATCTAGTTTATAAGTAAACATTGTACATAAACAATTAGTGTAATTTTAAATATAGAAACAAGAAACAGTTCTATAGACATGTATCTGATAACAAAACTTTTAAAACCCACCACTGGTTGCATAGCATGAGTCAGATAACGTACGTGAATCGAATAAACGGAAAATTTCTCATCAACTTTCGGGAAATTATTATTTTTCAAAGAAAATGCTGTAAATTTGTCCTTGTGATGCCACAGGGCGTTGTCCTCTACAGTAAATGTGTCGTATCTGTGGAGAATACATGTTTATACGTTCGCAGTAATAGGCTGTTTACAGAGTAAGCACTGAACAGTGAGTAATTTTTACGGTTTTTGAAAATATTTAAATAAGCTCACAGCGTTATAATATGAAATATCTTCTCATGATAGCACGGTGGTTATCGTCAAGTGGTGACTGCCTGAATTTCAAGCTTAAGAACATTCACCGTACTCATGGAGGCTTCGAATCCTCAGAATAAATTGATACTTTTAATAATTTCTATTAAAACACATTTTATCTCTCTATGATTTCCGATAATCTTTCATCTCGTGAATAAGGAGAAGATTTTTTTAGTTTTCTATTTTTTATCATACCTTTCATGAAAAAAAGAGACTGACTTACAACAAGATCTCGTAAAATAAATCATGTTGAAATCTTCCATTAAAGTCAACATGATTTGAAAAAGTAGGCATATTTTAAAAAACGCGCTGTGTTATTCTTTAAATATTGAAAGATTATCATGTTTAACTCTTGTTTGAAACTTTTGTAATTATATAATAAAATTTATAGGATTAACAGGACATACTATCATCAGGGTTTACACTTACTGTGGTACACATGCATAGTATTTTATAGAACACAGTAATACTACTACATTGACATTGAAATCGTTATTGCAAAGTGGTTTCACGATTTTATCTGTATATGTCACACATATTTACTTTTTTTCTAAACATGCAAAAACATTGAACAACTTAATAGCTGTGTTCATCTCATACACCTTGCGAAGATATGTATCATTTTGTTTACAGTATTTACAGCATGAAAGTAAAATAAGAATCATTTTTTTAGTTACTTAACGTTGCACAGTTGCATTTAAAATAAAACAACCCTTCACCACGACTTGTTGCAGGAGAAAAAACGAAAAAGTCTTCTATGCCTAACCTCAATCTGATTGTTTCGTCTGTACGTTGGTTCAAAGCAAACCCACAGTGCCATTTTTTGTCTATGCGTAAAAACAGCTGCTGCTATTCACATACTAAAAATGTTATAATTAAATAACTATATATATATATTTTGTTGAATATTTTTTTTTTATTAAAGAAATACTCAATTATTGGCGATTTAATATTTGACAAAATCTGCATAAGTTTTCCAAAACGAGCGTTTTGTATTTTTATAATGAACCATATTTAGATGCAATACAGTTCAATATTATTAGATATTTTACATTTGTTATAATAAAATTAAAACAAGAATTTTAATAATTTATCTTTTCATGAACAGTCGTTCATGTTTTGTGATTTATTTTGAAATATTATTATGTTGTACGAGTACATGCTTATATAAAAGCTCCATAATAGGCTGTTTACCGCATAAACCGTAAAAGCATATAAATTTTGGCACATATTATTATAATGATATGTAAGACACGTTTCTCGCGAGTAGGCTGTGCGAGAGAAACATTTCATACCTCTTTAGAAATAAAATCCATTCCAGTGTTATCGATACGTAATCGGCATATTAATATTATTTTCTCTCATATTATTATTAATAGTATGAACCTGTTATTTTTTATTTCGTTTCCTTATATAAAAAATACATACCATATATCAGAAAACCGAACTGTTAATTGAAAAAAAAAACTAAAGAAAAGTGTGATAATTCGTTTTTTTTCTTTTCAATCATTTTTGTGATTGTAAAATGAATCATAAAATAAAAATATGGTTTAATTAAACACTTTCAACAGCCGATTTGTTCATCGGTAGATGAAATAAATGATAATTTCATTTACAAATTAATTTCATAAGCACATAATAAGTAAAGTAAAAATCGTAGATTGTCTTTTGAATAAATTACTTTATTATATACATTATACTTAACTTATTCGTTATTCGACTACTATCAAATTTTCTTTCAAACTACCCTTATACTGTGGTGTCGAATTACTAAAAATACCCATTAGAACAATAATATTTTAATTTGTGTATGGATTGATACCCAAAAGCATGAACATTTTGTGAAGACTTTTGTACTTATTTCTTTTTAATTCAATCCCTTTATCCGATTCTGATAATAGGACATATCGAGAGAACTATTAAAAAACTCATTTTTCCTATGTCCAATTTTTCAATTTTAACTTCAAGCCTTCCTTATTTTCAAAACTAAATTATGACTACGAGTCTTAATTTTTGTATTGTTATATTATGCAACGAAGTGCATTCCAAGTATGGAATATATTGACAACAAATGAAAGATCTTAAGATTACTTGTTTCTAAAATAACTAGTTTGATTTAGTTGACAGATACGCTGAGTATTGAAAAATGGCGATAAAAATGAGCTCCATGCTCGCTCATTTCTCGGAGAAAAGCAAAAACCAATACTTTTTTATACATATTATTTGAAAAATCACATTTATAAAAAGTGTGCTCAAGAAACAATGTTTTAATGCAACCTCTATGGTTTTGGAAAATATTGTCAGCTTGAATAATTGTCCCTGGTTGTGGTAGAATGTTTTCCTGCGAAATACGTTCCGCCGAAATTTGCGGTTCGCTTATTTTGCTGTCAAAATAAAATCCGAAATAATTTGGCCGGTCGATGCGTGCTGTAATAACAAAATGCAAATTACAACAAAACATTTCGGCGCTTTTCGGTCGACCGGTCTTCTGTCTGCTTGAATTTATGTCATTCCATTCATTAAAGGTCCCACTTCCGATTGTAATCAAATGGCCAAAAGCGCTCGCAAAACTTTTTGTATTATAACTACACTCCGAACTTATGTTAGGGTTGGACCTGCTTTCACTTACATCGAAAAAAACAATGCAGAAGACCCTCTTTTTACACGATAGATACGTTTCAGCCAGTTCGTTAGCCGCCAGCGTGGTCGAGTGGTCAATTTCGTTGGCTTTTGTTACGTAGGTCACAGGTTCAAATTCCAGAACAAGACAGCCAAAAGCATGTGTTTATATGATGTATTAAATTCGTTTCCACCTATACTACCCTAAAACGTGGTGATTAACCAACGACTAGTCCTGTCCTTCTATACCTACTATATTTTTAAAAAGAGTGTCTGAGCCTTTGAACGACAAGCAGTTCTCGCAGAAACACTTATGTTGAGATAAATTCCATTAGGAGTCCATATGCTCCACTTTAGAGGCGACCATCATTCAAAATAAACGTTCCACTTCATACCGTGTAAGAAAAATGAGATAAAATAAGATACTTAAATAAAAAATAATGATGGATAGCTAGCTTTTCTTCTATAAAAACAATTTCATTATTGTATCTTAATTTTATTTTTAAAAAATGGTAACACAGATTATTCACTATTACTATCAGACAATAAACAAACCCGTTTACGTACTTTTAATGAAACATCGCTTTTATCACTATGTAATATATTTTTTTTAAATTTTGGGTTTACGGGAATAAGTATTTGCGTAGTACTGTGAAGTAAGTAAATGCAAATGATATAGCATTGTGTTATTTAAAACCGTGTAGAAAAGAAGTTCAGTGCACTCACAATAATATACACTCACATTACTTTACAATGTTATTGAGAATTTTTCACTACAGAGTTTGAACCGGTCTCCTCGCATTACTAGAACTTTCAATCAATGAAATGATATTTTTTGAATAGCAAATATCTGGCAAATTGCACAATAAAATCAAGTGGCAAAAAAAATCTGATTTAAAGATTAAATCGGCTTTCATGCGTTGATTCATTGAAATTTGATGACTATCTTCAAATTTGTAGTATAGCTATCATAGTTTTCATTCTTTCATATCCATAATAAACATTTTATTTCATTATTTGTGAACATAATATTTTAGGCTTCATTTTTTTTTTAATAAATTCTGATTATATCTGAAATTAAAATCGTTTTAATCGATAGTTAACAATAATGAACGATTCTTTACCCCCGAAAGCTGTCTTAGTATTGGTAAACTAAAACAGTCTTTATTAACACCATTGGCAATCAAAAGTTTTTAATTAAGACAAAGAAAAAATCCTTATCGTTGAGTTTTTCCAATTGGTATTTTGCTAAATCAGCTAAAATCTTATCGTCAAAAAAATTCCGTTTAATAATTGAGTTTTTGATTAAATTAAAAAAAAAGCGAATGTGTTTCAGAGATTGCAACCCTGCTAAAATAATCCTCTCCCTATTTATAAAGTTTGGATACATAAATGCGTCATTCCGCTTTTTTTTATACTATACGCGATTTACGTAAAAATATCCAATTTGCCTAGTTTTATTTGAGTGTACGTATTTATTTTTATTTTTTCTTCGCAGTCTTTCAAATGTGATGTTTTATGTCAGTGCTGTATTTATGCAAACAGAAAAGAGTGAATTTTTGCCAAGAAAAAAAAAGATTCTTCAAGAACAAAAAAATAATATAAAATTTAATTCGAAATTTGAAAAAGATTTGTTGAAAAAGATTTGACACAAATGACCATATCTAAATAAAGAATCATTATTGATTTTTAAGCTGTATATAAAAATCCATATTTATTTTTATTTCCTTAGTCGTTTGATTCTTTGAGTGATTTAAAATGGTAATGAAATAGTGATGAATAGTAAAATTTAATGTATCGACTTATTCGGATATATGGATATTGTGATGATTTAATTGAATAACTTATTTATCATTGATAAAACATAAAATCGAACAGATTTGTTTTACATTCCACCAATTCTATCTTAAATTTATCGTAAATACTTTGTGACTTATGATAAACACTAAAAAAAAATCGTGATATATTCCGTCAATGGATATTAAATACAAGAAAAAATAAAAATACTCAAGCTAAATTGCCAATTTTTCCAAAATAGAAAATAGCATTAAAAATAATATTTATTGAAACTTTCCCTCCCCCCAATTTCAATCTTGAAATTATAATATTTTAAATATATATGGCTACCTAAATACTAACTAGATTATAATACAAGATAAGTAGATCTGATTTGAGCATTGTATAGAAAATAAATTTTATTTGACAAATAAACATCTTAGCTGTAATAAATGCTTAAAAATCAAATGAAGAAAGGTATTTTGTATAATTAGTAACAATTAAATAATGTTTACTCAATTTTTTTAGAAAGAAACATTTTTTTTTAATTTTTAAATAAAATATTTGACATTACAGCTTATATGCGTCAAATATTTTTTAATTGAAAGATCATACGAGATATACTCGATGAGAATATTTGTAATACACATGTGATTAACTCAAAGAGAATTGACATCTTACAGGTATTGATCGAGATGACCAATTGCATCATGACAGTATCTAATAATTTATGAGTCGTAAGGGCGGAAACCCTTACCCCATGTTATCCCTCCTAAAACTTTCTTTCAAAAGTACACCCTAGATTTTTAAATCTCTCACAAGGGGCATATTCATTTTTGAAGAAAAAACGAATCTTAACGGTCACATGTATCACACGAGGAAAAGGAAAGATTCATTCAACTATTAAGTACTTTTATTATCTCTTTTTTGGTTTTTTTTTTAGATTTTTATTAAGTCAGTTTTTGAGAAACCAGATTGACTCATCAAAATAAATGCGATGTCGCTAAATAAGTTAGCTTTTTTTAAAAAACAATAAGCCAATGTCTATTGAAGTAACTGAAAGCAAAAAAAAATGTTTTTCATTCACTCATATTCGAACTTATTACATTGACAAAAAGCAACACACTCATTTATTTCAAATAAAAAACTACCTTTTAAAAACTGTTACAAGTTTCATCGCAAAATATTTAAAAACTTGCGATCAATATGTTTTTGTTTCGTTCTAAAAGAATAAATTATCTCGTTTACCATTTGTCTTGCACAGAAAACGGATTATAGACACATCACCTACTTATGCATTGCAATATAATTTGTTTAAGATACATTTTCTATCCACTTTCTGGAAAATTCAAAGACTTCAAAATTGAGTTTAAAAAATGCAATAAAACTATTGGGTCATTGTGTGTATTTAATGTCACTCTCTGTTTCTGTGATCAGGGAGTAAGTGTTTTGTATTAAGCCACCGGCAAAAGTTTGACTTGGCTTGTTACACGAGGGTTAAATAACACGGTGTCCGTAACGACTTCGTCATAACGATTCTTCAAGACAAACTTTTACAAGAGTATGCTTCAAGGTGAACAATGCACTGAAATTGCAACACACTTCATAGACAAGGTGTTCATTTCCTAACCCCTTAAACACTGATATAGCATCTATGAAAGTATTAGATCCATTTTGTTTTTTTTTCTATTAAAATATTAATATGAAAATAAAAACTTCAGATACCATAGCGATCTGTGTTTAAGGAAGCTTTCACAACTGGGCATCACTTAATTAAATTTATCAATTGTTTAGAAAATTAAAATTAACCAGAAAACTAGTAAGAGTTTCAATCATTCTTGTGTATGTTTTTAGAAACGGTTCAGATAGAATAAAAATGAATATAAGTGAATGACAACGATTTTAATCTTTCCTGTCTCTATTTTTCACAATCAAGTTGGTTTCCCACCACTACTCGCTGTGTATATGTTTAATGGCCGCCTTCCACAACGCTATCGACAGAAAAAAAGGAGTCTACCCCTCACATTCATGGCCCGAGCAGAACTGCACGGGACTGATTTTGAACCATGCACTAATGTGCTTAAAATAAAAAAAAAGAGAATGTGACTAGCTCAGCCACTTAAATCAATTTGATATGAAGTATCTTGTGTATAGTCCGTATACTGAGAACTCGTCGATATAGACGAGTTTAATGACTCTAGAGAGGAATCATGGTTGTGACGATCCCCATATGAATTGGCAAACTTTTCAAATGCCGTGAAGTTAGCTTTGGTTGTAATCAAGTCAGCGTGGCCAATTGGGCTCGTGTGAGGACGGACCACAGCAAACAATTCTGCTCGTTCGGACTCCATCTCAGGGCAGTCCCACAGAACGTGATTAACGTCCTGCTCGGCATACCCACAAGAGCTCTTATAAAGAGACAATATCAAGTGTTTTTATGTGTAAATAAGCCAGCTCTCGCTAGAGGTATAACCATTAAATTTCTGAAGAAATCGCCTAATGTGGCCGCTTAGCCATATTGTTGATTCAGTTATTTTAAGCCATGTCTTTTCACAATATGTAACATGTGGAAATTTATAGAATTGATGACAACAATTTTTTCGGTGAGAATTGTTTGTTACTAAGATCCTTAATTGCTCTTCTTCGAAGAGACTAGGTATAGAAGGATGGAGCTACGACAGAACTAGTCTACTAGTAGTTAACAAACCGCTCTCGCTTCGCCACATTTTAAAGAATCGATAGGGTAATAAAAGGTATATTTTGACATTATAGCAGAACTGCGAAGTCGGAATCGTGGAGTCACGTTATTTTGGCTGGAGTCGGAGTCGTGAAAAATGAGCGGCTCGATTTAAAAAAAATATATATTTAATGATATGTGTTCAAGCAAAATAGTCAAAAGTGTTGACATTGCATGACTAAAGATGATATGATGATCTGATAGGATACATAGGTATATAAAATTTAAAATGAAATTATTGTAAAATTTTCTCGGAGTCAGTGTAGAAGTCGTCTTATTTTCACTTTCCTGAATTATAGACATCAACGCTTTCACGCAGATATCCATAAATCTGTATCATTACTGCACGATAAACTTTGAAATAATAGTTACTATTATTTTTTAATGAAATTTTGTAACAACTATATATATGTAGTAGAGCAAGGGTTAAAACACCCGACGCACGAGACTTGCTGGGAGCATCTTAGAGCAATTCGCTGGATAATCTTACCGAACACGCCTTGTCAGCGATGCGATAACAACTTTCCTTGTAAGAATTATGCTTCTCACATAGTACGAGACGTAACAAGTTTGGCGAGCATGCTTCAAAAGTTTCACGGCTACTGTGTCACTAGGCACCCTGTATAAGACAAAGAACTTCCTCGTACAGATTGGTACTTTAAAGTATAAACATATATTATAATAATTCATGTTTTTTTTATAGTTTTTCCTCATTTCCGCTCTGTTTCCAGTTGAAAGAGCTCTAAGACGATCAGTAGAATTTCTTATTTTTTGAATTACGTAGAATATTAAAGACTACATATGCATTATAAACAAATGCTTGATTGTAATTAACAATGGTTTAAGGGCTGAAAAAATCATGAACCTGTCCATAAAAGTAGATTCACGTATTCAAGTATTCGTTCAGGAAGACCATTTAGTTTTCAAATATTTCTCGTACAATAAGTAGTCCATAAACAAATGAATCTAGAATCATACACTTTCACGATTTAATCTAATATTCTCAACAAAAGTGTTTTATTATTTATTAGGTGAGTATAGATTGCTGAGTCTTATCATCCCAAAATATGAATTCTGAAATGAGAGTGAGTGTATTATTAATTGAAGGTTGAATATTTTGATTAGTGCAAAGCAGCCAATATACAAATAAAGTCATTGAAGATGTTAAAAATTAGCTGCAACATTTTTTTTACTAAATCCATCAATTTTTTTTTTTATAATCAGTTTTTGTAAAATGTCACAACAGTTATTCTGACAAATAAAACAAGACTTTAAAAGTCAGTTATTGCTAAGCAGGTTAGCCGTGGAAAAAGTTAAGCAAAAATAGGAGAAAACTAACTGCTTTGGGTAACGTTATTATAAAAGTTTTTTTTCGTTAACAGTTCATAAAAAATGTAAATAATTTTAGTTATAAATTTAAATAAATTTTTTATGTGCATAAATATAAAAATAACGTTCATAATGGCTTGGTTAGAATTATATATCTTTTTTTCCAATATTAATTGTGATGTTTTTTGAATTGGAAGTACTGTAATCTGATGAAATTATTTTTAAAAAATGAGAACTTTTTCTTTATATTTTAAGTTAATTTAATTGATTTCAAAGTTCCGTTATTAAATATTTATTTATTGAATATCTTGAATTTTTTTCTACCCCCAAGAGAGAGTAAGTACTAATAAGAAGCTTTCCTCGGAAGGTTTAAAAGCTCCTAAGTCCACACGGCAGGATATTTGAAGGGGCTGGTTTCCGGCAATGAGCAGACCGCATCCTTCCTGCGCGTCCCGAGGGCGTAGAACCTTCTAGCGTACGACTTGCTGGCAGGGAATGGCGCAGAAACCTTGCTCCTTGGTAGGTCTAAAGCCCTTGAGAATGCGATTAGCCTATTTGTTATAAGACGGTATTAGCAAACCGCTGTTTACAACCATTGTTTGCTAAGAGCTTTTCACGATACATTAATTTATAATTACATCATTCTTAACGTGTATGAAACAGTAGACAGAAAACATGTTTCTTAATAATGGGAAAAATGTGTTTAAGCTTGCGTGAGCGGAAAACCCAATTAAGAAGCGTAAATATTTAATATTTTTTAGACCAAAACATCCGATAAATTTTATTCAATTAACTTGAATGATAGTTAATACATTGCACTTAGATACCGCAAAATTAGTGATTAAACAATAATGGTATGTAGATTTTAATAAGTATTAAGTTTATTAAATAAGATGTTATAAAAATATTCAGTATCAGAGACATAGATATATAAATTTAAGCTCTTGATTAAAAACTTCTTTTTAATTCATAATAAAATAAAAAAATAATTTAAAACAATTAACACTTTATATTTGATTTGACGCAAAATACTTTTTTATGTCTTTCTGATTGATTGGAATTTATTACGTAGAACTCTATAATAATGCTAAAGTAGCTTGTTTTTTAGTTTATTGTGGACTAGTAAATTTCAATATTTTCACAAACTTTGAAATATATGTTTACTATTTAACAAAAACACACATTAAAAATATGTTTTATGACATTTTAAGTTTTCATGTTACAATAATTGTAATACAGTGAATCCAAATAGTCTTTTTAAAATTAATTTGGGTGTTCAATGATTTACTAGTGTTTGTATACATAGAAAAATGCATATAGAAAGTCAAAAAGACATAACCACTCACATTATTTTACAGTCGACACAAAAAACTGTTTTTTTATTAACTATTTTGTACCAAAGTCAAAATATGAAATATACACAACCTTTAAATGAATGAAGACTAATAAACTGGTGTTTTATTTATTTATTATAATCCTAATTGAATAAGTTGCATTACATAAACTTTTGTGTAAATTTCTTTTCCATATTGTATGGCCTCCTTTTTTCGATTTTTCAAGTTAGGTTAAGATACTTATTCGTCATTTATAGATAGATACTTTGTGATAGAACGTGGATTAAGTTGTATATATTGTGATTATCAAAAAAGCTTGTTTGAAAAACTATTGATTACCTCCTTTTGCTTTTATAAAATCGATTTTTTAATGTTAATAAAACAATTTGTTAGCAGCAAAAGTAAAGCAATTATTTTTAATGATTACTATTATAATTTTAAAATAGAGACAACATGACTGCATCGTTACTCTGGACCAACTTCCCGAGAGAATGAAATGTGCACACACACTTACCAAGTTTTCAAATTAAATGAACAGTGTTCCTAGAAGAAAGTTTCTAGCATTTCCGGTACTTTGACTTTATATTGGTATTCTTTCATTGTCTTTGTAGGAAATGTACCAAGTTGAATTTCACTAAATAACAAAACTCGATACAAAAAAACTATTTGACGATATCAAAAAGTGCAAAGTGTTTTTTTTGCTATTTTTTTCTCTGAATAAAGTTAGCACTGCAAAATTAAACAAAATGAAATAGTTTATACGTTCTTACTTATCTTTGGGCATCCGTATTTTTTTAGATAGTGTAAGAAGTATTTGTTAAAATTTATAGTATTTTATAAATATTTAATACTATTTCATTATGTTTTAATTAAAATGTATTTATCCATTTAATTGCAGAACAATAAACATTTCATATTTTAGCTTTATAAATAAATGACAATATCAGGAAAATGTACAGAATTTTTAAATTGCTTAAATCTACGTTTTTTCTTTAATCCATGTCTGCTTCTAATATGAACAAATAGCCTCTTTACGGATGTGTCACAAAATAAGTATTTCTACGAGAACTGGTTAAATTTAAATCGTTTAAACTATGTACATTCTCACAGATTTTGTCACTAACTAAGAACTGGTTGTTACTCAGTTGCTAATTTTTTCTATTTTTGAAGAGAGTAGAGATATAAGGTTTGGGCTAGGACAGAACTAGTGGCAAGCGTATTTATCGTTACGCTGTTAGTTTTTAAAATTGAAGCAGTATGAGGATGTTTTTAGACATTACAAACTCCCGTGCCTTCAAAAAGATCTTCTGTATTCACTGAGACTCGAACCGGTCAGATCCGTCACAGGAGGCAAAAAAGTTGACCTCTGCACCACGTACCCAACAATCTATGTTATTTTTATAGCTATTTTTTTAGGCCAAGATTTTAGCAAGAAAACTTTTTTTATATTTAAAGACAAATACAAGGTGATTTTATGTGTGATAAATAAATGAAATGTTTTTTCGTATCTAATTCCTTCTAATATTGCTTTGTTTATTCAAATTAAACGTACGTGATTTTACAGGAAAAGAATATGATTTCACATGTCTGCGTTTTCTCAGACTCTCTTTTTACATATTCGCGATAAGATTCGCAAATAGCTGACGCAGCGTCACTTAACCGTCTTCCTTTCCCTCTCGCATTCTCCCAAGCCAACGTACATTGCAGACTTGTCTTATATCTCTTATGTCTTTTTTACACCCCCCGTGCAGAGTCTGGGATTGAATCAATGATGATACTTCGTTTTTCTCTTCAACCTAGAGATAAACGATTCTTTAAAACGCTGTATCAAGTTATCGCGGCGTGTCATATCCGCTTGGGCAAACTATTGACGTGAATTTCAAAAGGAGTACAGCCTTCGCGCAGAGCTTCCGGCACGGAGTATGTCGGACGGTTCATTAATCAATCTACAAGAACACGCCCTTGCACAAGGGGTAAATCTTCGCCTAACATTTTGTTTTATTTTTTTTATGAAAAAAAACTCTCCTATCATATACAAGATTTATAATAAAGAAACAGAACACGAAAACTTATATTTTTAAAATATGAGTAATTATTCTTTTTACTAAGATACTTTGAATTTTTTTTCTGTGCTTTATAAATTAATAATATGATATTGATAGGTTAATACTTAAAAAATAAAATGAGGTATTTTTTTTACATATTTGCCATTTAATATGAATCTAAATCGACCAAAAATCATGTTTTTAACGAATCAAACTTCTTCCACTCTTGGTTTAAAACAATTAATAGTCACAAATGTATTATGTTAATTAAGTAAAAATGCGCAGTCTTATAAAATATTTTTTGTTTTTTTTATATGTTTTACCAATTAACGCCACGTTTTATTTCGACTACGTTAAAAAAATATGTTTTGCAGATAAACATACATATGTAGGTACACGTTTCAATTAAAATCATTATTTTTGTCCTTAAAAACATAAAAAAACTGTTGTAGGTATATAAATTGTCTAACTTATAATACATATTCAAATAAAACGACAGTCAGATTCTGTCTGCTCTCTTTTTTTGCTTAGGTGAATCCAAACAATGGGCAGTTTGTAATATGCAGATTGTAATGTGCATTCTTATGTCCTATAGTATGTTACGTCATGTATTTTTGCAATCATATTTAAATTCTTAATTAAAATTATTATTGAAGTAAGTGTCAATAACATTTTTTTAAATTTTATAATATATTTTTAAAATAAAACTTCTATAAAATGAAACTTAAGTACAAATATAATGAAAATATCGTCAATAATTAACATTGCTATAACTTTTCTACAGTCAGTTTGCCACTGTTTTTTTACAAATAAGTCTCGTGGCTTTCGAGTAACTTCTTTTGACGTTGGAGCATCACTTTTTAAATTTTTTTGAACAAAAAAAAAATATTTTAACTTGCAGAAGATTATTATCTACTTTTTCTGAAAGATTGACGTTTTATACTTTTGGAGAAGCTAACCGATTATATCTTTTATTATCTTATAACATCAGTTAACCCAAAAATTATTAGAAAACATTTATGAGAGAGTTTAATACAATGCCGGCGTCAAAACAGTACGCTTAATTGGATAATATAATGTTTTATTGAAAACAATATTGACTTATATTTAGAGATGAATGAATACAAATTAGCAATGCGCTGGGTAATGCGTTTTATGAGCAATTTGTCAGTGTTTTGACAGGTTTGTTTGAAATTTGACGTCCTCCCAGTTGCGGTTGAGCAAACGTTCACCAGTGTGGAAAATGCAGCATTGTGAACGAGCAGTCACAGACAATCAAATGTTGTTCTCTCGTACAAAGCTGGCAGTAAAGTTGAAGCTATTGCATCAAGGGCTTTAATGCAGTGTCACGGTGCATCATTTTCCAGGAGTACTTATTTTTTTTTAGTACAGAACAAAAGAACAGATTTATTTTATTACTTTCCAATTCGCAAATCATGTCTTATCCGATAAGGATAAAATAAAATTAATTTCAGTATTAACCCAAGTTTCCCCCAGTATTTTTAATGCCAAATGGTTATTATACCTTATTATTTCAATTGTATTTGTATAAATAACACTGTTAAATTATATTTCTTATCAGTTGATAATGCTAGGTCCAGTTCATTAAAATGACAACTCTAGATAAGTAAATATCTAAAAAAATCTTTAATTACTAGTAATTCGAAATAAAAACAGAATCACTATGAATTATATGAAAATCGAGTAAAAAGAACTTTGTTAAAAATACAGCGTTAGAGCTAAATATCTCTTTAGCAATAGACTCATAGTGATAATAAAATTAGTAAGAACTATCAACTTAAACAATATTACTACAAATTGCGACAAATTCTAATAGATAATAAACATTAACTTCACGTCTTATACTTACTTATTTAGAGCGCAATTAACGTAAAACACTCTATAACCGAACAAAGTTCGCATGTGGATCAAACACAATTAAATTTTAATAATCCACCCGCACGCACTAACATATCTTGAAAGCGTCGTCAGAACTTTACCAAAGTAAGCACCGATCTCCTTACTTGAGAAGTTTTAACCCAATAATACCATCTTGAAGAAATCTACAGCATATTCATACATTTGCTCAACGATTAAGACACCTAAACCACTTAAATTTTTCTGAAACATTTTATTAACATACTAAACTTGATGTATCGTTTTCTGTATGTGTCCTTTTTATCAAGATTTATTCGTGGTATTATTTTTGTTTCATCTTTGTTTTGACAAAAAAAAAACGTTTTTTTTCAAGCTGAAATTTTTCATCTATTTATGTTTAATATTAATTAGTGAGTATAATCACTTTCAATATAATGATGAATAACAGTAAAAAAAAAGTTGAAGCCATTAATGCACGTGAGTAATTTTAATTAGTATAATATATTATATATATAATACATTTAGTTTGTAGAGTTTGTAATGATGACTTTTATTTCAATTGAAATGCTTTGCCTCATAAAAATGGTTGTAAATTGGACAACAGAAATTCTGGTATAATACAAACAACTTAAAACACGTCTTCTTTGACAAAAAGGTCTTACAACGAAGACAACTTAAATCGTCAATAATGACCACTTAGAGAACAACTTTTTAGCTGAAAATAAGAAACTATTTCAACTGATGACGGACACAATAGAGTCTGCCACTTTTGTTTGAATTTTCAATTGAATGTTGAAACCGATTTTACTAACAGACGTACCTAAATTGAACTCGCTATATTTTACTGAAAATAAAATATTTCATAGAAATTATTTGAATTAAATACCTACAATAATAAATTGTTAGGATGGTTTTCAGACACTGTAAATTAGATATATTTTTAAATATTTAGATACATTTTTTAAAACGATTTTTGTTATTATTTGATCGTGTTATTCTGAGACTGTCAGATACAAAAGATTTTTATGTTTTTAATTGTAAAATAAAATCATTTTCAAAAAAAAATAGTTCTATATCGGCATTCTCTTTTGTGGTTTTTGGTGGAAAGGCATTGCATTTCTATAAAAGAAGATCTTTTAATGTTTAATTCATTTTTTTAAATGACAATGAGAAGAAACCAACCTTCATAAATTTAAAAAAAAATGTAAACACCATATAGTTCTTAAATTTCGTATTAGTTATTTTCTAATTTTCATAATTATTTTCTTTTATAAAAGATAAAAATTCTCTACTCAGTGTCAAGTCGAGTTTATTTGTACACTTGGATATCTGACAATACCCATAGGTCAAACCCGGCTCGGCCTGTCAATAACGAAGTTTATGAAAAATTCAAAACTTACTAAAAAGCTTCCGCCATATATAATGTGAAATTTGATGAACTTATTGAATACTAACTTATGAATGTTTGATACAGTGAAAATTTTCACGCATTAAGCAGTTATAAATTGCTGTAATAATATTTTTCTTAGGACGACAATTTGAATTATAATAAAAGCACTTAAGTTATGAGAAATCAAATTTATAGTCAAATTGATGTCTTTCAGTAAAATCTGTTCTCATTTCCTTTAATATGCTATATAAAAGAATCAAATATGATTTATTTACATGTTATTATTTTATCACCTTTATCTAATTTTGAACAACACAATCGATCAAAAACCTAACTTTTATTATGGGAAAAAATAGCTATGGTAAATTTTTAAAAATGATGCATATGTATTCCCTTAACAGTAATAACCTAAATTTACACCCATACAAATATTCGTTGATTCCGTGACACTGCAACAAAAGTGGAGGACATGTCAAAGTAAAACTTTTTTTTCAATGCGTGATACCAAAATAAAATTATTGTTGGTCTTTGAAATAAAAAAGTTAATCATCCCAAAGTTTTACGCAATTATATTTTTTAAATGTCGGCATGTAGTGTGATTTTACATTCGATTTGGCCTAACGAACAATTTTTTCTCAGTGTTGCTTTATAACATAACCTAGAAAAGCAGTAAAATATATTATTTTATGGCTTTTAAATTTTATCAATTGATCAGTATTTGTTTTGCTTACCGCAAACTTATTACAAGGGAAAAAAATATATTAAGCAGAACTTATTGTAAAATGTAATTAAAGAATAATAACAAATATTTTTCAAAATAAAAATATGTATGACATTGTTTAATATCAAACAATGCGATAAGAGATTTTTTTTAAATAAAAATAAATACAATGTATTTCTATCAATATACGACAGTCAACGCTATAAAAGAGATTTAAAGGAAGAAGTATTGGAAAAACTATCTAGGAAAATATAATTTATGGTGTCAATGTACTCCAAGGCTCCGTAAATACACTATAGGCAAAGATATAACGATGCGATAAGACGAACCTGCCGAGGAAAGTTTGCCAGCAACACTCGAAGCTTATCCCGGCGCTAAGTGATATCTCCGTCGCAGCACATAACATACTTAAAGTTTTCTCGGTGCAGGAGTAGTTTTCCACGTGATAAAGTTAAGTCGTGATAATAGTGCCCGCACTACATGCACTGTACTGTGACAATTATTAAAGTGAACCCGATCGTGAAGGATTTTTTTGTATTGTACTCGGAAAAGTGACACAATAAAACTTATATGACCATTAATACTATTACATCATACTATCAAAAATTAAAGATACAAGGGAAAAAAACGGTGGGTCATTATTTTTTTAAAACATAAACTGGAAATATCATGTAGTTCAGACGTGTTTAACTCGTGGCCTAATTGATTTGTCTAGTTTTTTCTGGGCTTCTTACTTTCAATACATTTTTCATTTTGTTATTGATAAAAAATAAAATAAAAATATGCTTATGAAGTCACAAAATTAATCAATGCATTTGACAATAGATTTTATATATGCAAGAGGATTAGGGAAAAAAATACTATATCTTAACCCCGTTTGATGTCAAGGTCAAATCTGTTTATCTAGATTTTAAAAGGGCTTATAAACCTGCAATCAAGTGTTGCAACGAAAACCATGTTCGAAGTATATCATTGGGGATAAATTTCAAAATAAAGGCAACTGGCAATTAAGCTTTTTAGCTGCATTTATTATTTTGGCAGTGAAGAGGCTTACAAACGGCAAAGCACCGGGTGGAGACGGTATACATTCGGAATTTCTGAAATGTGGTCTCAACGCCGTCCTACATCCTCTCTATCACATGACGGCCAGGGTGTGGGACGGTGAGCGTTGTCCTAGGGACTGGGTGGATGGTGAGGTGTTGGCACTCCACAAAAAAGGTGATCCCTCAGCTGTAACAATTATCGAGGCATAACTCTTCTCAGTATACCTGGGAAGGTAATGGCACACATTCTATTGGCGAGAATAAGAGGTCCCATTATGAAATTACTAAGGAAAAATCATGCGAGCTTTCTCCCTCGAAGGTCATGTGCGGAGCAAATACACAATCTTCGATGTCTCCTCTAGCAGAGAAATGAATTTAACAGTGCTCTTGCTTGTTGTTTCGTCGACTATGAGAAGGCATTTGATAGTCCGCACAGACACTCTTTGTGGATACTGGACGCCTACGGGATCCCGCCAAAGATTGTGGCCATTATCAAATCCCTACATGAGAATAGTGCATGTTGTGTGAGAATCGGTGACTCAAATACCGAATGGTTCGGGATCACAACCGGAGTGAGACAGGGGTGCGTTCTTGCACCGTTCCTATTTATCATTATTTTTGATTTCATACTTCGCAGGTCAATTCCGCCTGATCGAGGTATAGCTGTTGGTCCCGGTCTGAAGCTGTGTGACCTTGAATATGCCGATGATGCTGTCATATTCGATAAATCAATAAAGGGCATCCAGGAGACAATTGATGGGTTAGGAACTAACTCAGGTCGCATTGGTCTGAAAATTAACACTAGTAAGACCAATGTGATGTGTAACCAAACCTGTCATGACTCTGATAGGACCCTTACTAGCGCGGGACAGATCATCGAGAGGGTTGACAGCTTCAGATACCTCGGCGTACTTATCCCCGAAGACGGTAGTACAAAAAAGGAGCTCGCCATTCGTTTAGGAATGGCTGGAGCAACATTCAACTCAATGCGGACTGTCTGGGACACACAGCTGTACTCGATTAAAACCAAATGCCACTTATTCAACGCTTGCATTCTGCCGGTACTGCTTTACGGTTGCGAATCATGGCACCTGACGAAGACTCAGAAAAACCGTATACTGAGCTTCGAGAACAGATGCTTGCGTCGGATAATGGGGTTAGGTGGTTTGATTTTGTGAGGAATTCAGAGATAAGGGAGCGTACAAGACAGCGTCCTGTCACGTCAGTGGTTATGGAGAGACGTTGGAACTGGCTGGGTCACGTGCTGCGGATGCCTCCGGAAAGCCTCAATCCTGCCTGCCTTTTCTTTCGACCGGTGGGATTCCGGCGTCCCGGACGTCCGTCGGGTACTATCCATAGGATGTACTCGGCGGAACTGAGGGATGCTGGCATGTCATGGGAGGAAGCAAAGCAATTGGCAGGAGACAGGGAAACATGGAGGTGCCGCGTGGCGGCCATATGCTCCACATAGGGAGCGAACATGGCCAAAGAAAGCTGCATTTAGTACCACATATTGCTGTGAATATTTTTTCTTAAAGTAAAAAATCGTTAAATTGCAGGGTCAAAACAGGTTGACTGATGAAAACTTAACTAAATAATTTTAAAACATTATAAAATATCTTAATTGTAAGTATTTTTTATTATACTTAAAATAGCTTAACGACCGCACGTTTTTTTTATAGAATTTCACCTGGCGTCCGGTCAATTTTGCGAAAAATTCGCAAAAATTGTAATTTTACTAATTTCACTATAATTTGTAAACCAATTGAGATATCTTTACCAAATTTAATTTTCTTACTTTCAGATACTTTGCCTATACGGATATTTGAGTCCGCGGCCGTTAAGCTGTTAATTAGCCTACCAAATGATTTCAGTTAGATACTCCCAATGTTGACCAATGAGTATTACAAGACATTGTCAGATCAAAGAAGTTATTCTCTCGTACCCGTCACATTTTAAATTATTGCAATGAGTGTCTCAGGAGCAAAAATTGACTAAATATGTACAAAAATGTGCTAAAATAGATAAATTTTGTTTTTGAAAAGCGTAAATAAGTTGAGATTTACTCTGCATATCATAGAATGAATTTTAAATTTGTTTTTACAAAAAATGCGTCAGTATATATGAGAGGCCAGTTAGAGTTACACGACTTGAAGCAAGAAATATGTATCAAAGAATTGTATCTTTTTGCTGCTTTTTCATTTTACGCAAATAATTTTTCTATATTGTTTTTCCTTTTTCGCTTAACTTTGATTTATTTAATGATTAATATTTTTTAGCCAGTATCATATTGCATCGAAAATTTTACAAGAAAGAAAATAAAAACGAATGTGAAGCATTACAGTGGAATGGTTTGATGATAAATTATCCGAATTTGGCAAGAACGTCAACGTCATCATCCGCTACGATGGTTGTTTTGGAAAAACCGTTTCTTTGACAGGTTTATGCAACATTAAGTTTTTATAATGCACCCACGAAGTCAATACTCTTTTCTATGTTATAAAATATAAAATACATACGCATTAAATTTTATTGCAACGTAAAATATACAATAAATCCATACATCTTTGAGGTTTATCACTTTTATTTTGTCTCTGAATGCTGAGAACTGCAATTTTACAACAACACAAACGAAATCAGAAAATTACAAAATATTTTACTACTTATAATAAAAAAATGTAACAATATATATATATATATATACATCGTGAGTTAACATTCCCAGTGATAAAATATTTATTATCAACTCTCATCAGAATGGTTTGTTAACAAAATCTGAATTTTACATTAAATTATGAGCCAGATATTGATAAATTGGTTTTAAAAATTAAGACACACAGTGACACTAATGTAATCAGTAATTTTCATTGTTTTTAATGTAAATAAATTAGTTTTACATACAAAAACATATATTTTGTTGGCACGCAAATTGTCCGGTACTGTAAAAGCAAATTGTGTCATTTTTATAAAATATGTATGTATTTTTTTGCCTATTTTAAATAATAAGCAGTTTAACGGAATCACTGTAACTAAAACCATTTTTTTATTTCCTTTAACAACAATACATTTTTTTTAAAGTATTTATTGCTGATATGGCACCATGGTGCAGTAATCAACGTGATTATAGTGTCTGAAAATTCTATCCCAACCTTTCAATCATAAAATAACTGTGCGCAACAAGAGCGATTAACTCATCACTAATCCTGTTCAAATACAATCCTTTGTACCTCTACAATTTAAAAAAAAATGAGAGATTAAGACACTGAGTAACAAATAGTTCACGAAAAAATACCTTTGTTGAGATATCTTTATTTGTGGGCCACATGCTCTACATTGGAAAGGAACGTGGATAATAAAAAATATTGCAAATTAAAAAGGTTTTTTTTTCTATAACGACAAAATTTATTTATATTCATTTTACTATCGCTTTATAGTTTTCCATGAATACAGTAATAAAGCATTATCTTGTATTTATGTAAGCGCTATTGTTCGTTTAGCTCTAACATAGTGACTCTTTTGAAATGAATGATATTATAGTATTTATTAAGGAGTGTCTGAAGCTCACTGTCCATGCGTGATAATTAAGTCATTAAATACCATTACTTAGCGAGGACTTTATGAAAATTTACAATGTTCGTGACATACCTGAATCCATGTTGCGTCGCGGTGTATAACATTGTGATAATTATATTATGATAATTACAAAAGTTGATAGCTCATGTAAGGTGAAAATGCACAACTCAATTGAGGCTTTTAAAATAATGACCAAAATTACGCCTACCGAAAATTAACTGAAGATTAATAACTTTCCCTCCTATATTTGACTAATTTTATAAGTAACTAGTATTTATTACCCGTCTTTTTCGGGATACATGATAACAAATTTTGAAAGTTGGATGTCAAAAATATTACATAACGCTCTTAAAATTAAGTTTATTAATGAATCATTATGTTTAAATTCGAAAGCTGAAAATTGAAACATAAAAATACCATAGTTATATATTTTCAATGGATTCGACGGTAAGTTTGTGAAAGTTCTTTTTTAATATTAAATTTATTTTGATAAATTTATTACTATATCTGTTGTGCCACAATAATAAACTGAAGTTTATTCGTAAACCTTGCAAAATTCTGTGTGATAATGCTTTTTAAAAAAGTAAAACACGTGTTACGGTTTGTAGCACAACATGTAAGGTAAACAAAAATATGAAATTCAATTGTTTATACCACAGTTGATCTAGAAATGGCAGCCAGAATGACGTGTCCAAATTACACATCTGTACCGTTTGGAAACAGTTGTTTTGACAAACAGACACGTATAATGAATATAATATCAATAATTTATTTATATCCTACAAGAAGATTGCCTTCTTGTTTGAATTCAAAAAGAAAAAAATGCATAACGTTCTCGTTGATAACTTACCTTACGTAACATTGGTCAGCATCAAAAGCAAGATTAAAACTTATATATATAGGTATTAGAATAAAAATAAAAATTGTTAGCACTAAGCAAAAATATTTTTTAAATACGATTGTTTTTGTTCAAGTAGAGAGTATTTTCATTTGGAATCATGATATTTCAGAAAATCAGAATAAAATATTATTAACGTTTCAATGTTGTTACTATATCTTTAATATCTTTCCGCTAAGACGAAAATTTAAGCAACGTAAAATTTAATATTTCATTATATTTTTTAAAATATTATAATTTATGCATAATTAATAGTATTCACTTAATCGTAAATAACTGATGCGAGCTTAAATTTGAATGACTCATACTTTTTATGACGTTGTGTTTTGATTGATGATGATAATTTAAATAATTAAACTGAGATTAAATAGGGGATAAGTCATCATAATAAATATGATGAAATACGAGAAAAACTACAAAAATTAGTCATGAAGTTTTGTATTTTATAAAATTAAAAAAAATGCTTAAATAGAGTAAACTGGCTTAGACATTAATACTTTCAAATAATAATACAAAATTCTAATTTATTGCTTAATGCAATAGACAAGGTTTGTTATTATAGATAAATAGCAATGAAAATATTTGCAGTTAAAACATTTTCTTATACCAATCTTCAAAATACTAATACAATAATATTTCAGACCGTCCAACAAGTTTCCAGATTATTATGCACATGAGAATAGCTCCACAACTACTTCATATAAAAAGTCTTCAATTGTTTTAGTCAAGTGATAACACACTATGTTAAATAATTGAAGACGAATTTCGAAGATGATTATTAAAAGTTTTAATACTGCCTTTTTTAATAAATATTTTTGGATATATATTTTTTATATAATTTAAGATTTCGACTGAAGGTGCTTGGTGGAATTTCAATATTAAATTTGAATCGTTCAAATTATGTACACTCCCACAGATTTTGTCACTAACGACCCGGGTTTCGCCTTTCGGCATCTTCAGGCGTTCAAGCGCACGGATGAACTTGAACTGAAGTTCATCCGTGCGCTGTGGGAGTGTACATAATTTGAACGATTCAAATTTAATATATTTTTTATTTGATGAACTCATCTATAAATATTGGTATTTTATACATACTCAATGGTAACCATTAAGCTTCTTTTTTAAATATGTTTAACATAGTTTTAAGAAAAACTATTTAATTTGTGATTAACACAACATGAAACCAATACAATTTAAAAAAAACGGCAATTTATCAAAAATTATCATTCAAAGATCGTTATGCAAATGCGAGTAAAATAATGTCTTTATGATGCTGCAATAAATTCAATGAGAATTCCCTTTAGATAACGAATAATTTGTATAGAAATTATGCAATAATATACCCGATTTTCCAATCGGTTGGATAAATTATAACCTAAGATAATTTTGCCAAATAAAATACACTTGAAAATTTTAAGGATATTTAAATCAATTTATTGAATTATATTTATAAATCACTTTATTTTTTTCAATTTTGGGTATAATTTGATAAAAGTAAATACAAACAAAAAACAGACTTTCTTTAATATATATTTGATAATATCAAGGTATACACATATTGTTTTTGCACGTGATATAAGTTTCAAGAGCTTTCCGTGCAAAAAAAAAGTTACATTAAGCGTAGTTAAGTAATAAATAAATTCCTTTAATTTAAACAAAGTTATGTATTAAATTCGTAGTATCAATGAAATCAATCAAAGAATCAAGTTTATTAAGTTATTAGCTTTTTGACGATTATAACATATGATTAATCAATATTTTTCTCATTTTATTTTTAGCATTCTTCAGGCAAATCCATCGCATTTTAGAGACTTTTATACCGTTTTAAAAACCGTGTTATATTTAATCCGTCTAAAAATCTATGAAAGGGAGAAAACAATGTATTAGATATTATTTGAAGGAAAATTTTGAATACATCTTGCCATTTTAGATGATTGTATGACGGATATGTAAAGAAGAATCATTGGATTCGGTTTAACTAAATTTGACATCAATCAAGTCCAGTGTTGATGAAACATTTTTTTTACTGTTAAATAAACAAATAATTTTATTTTTTACTTTAATTAAAAAGAACATCTGATTTTTAATCTTTTACCAACACCATTCTTCTACTATTATCCAATGTAAAAAGTTTAAGTTATACGTCATTCAAAGTTTATTTGCATCACAAAATTTAAAGAACGTATTTAATAATCGAATAAATAAAAAATATGCTTCAACACTAAATTTAATATAATACACGAGAAAAATAAAGAAGTGGTCTACTATTCAGTATAATATTCTATAGTCATTAGTGAAAAGACAAAATAAGGTGGTAGTATTTAATTCTACTCTTTTTTTAATGTTAAGGTTTTGCTAAACTTTAAAACCACTATTAGTGTGTTTTATTATCATCAGAGCATCAAAAATATAACATTGAAAGCGTCTATAAAAAACCGTCCAACTATAATAATATGCCAATCTTGTAAAGTATTACTCATGTACAAAAGCTTTTTAAAAGTCTTAAAGTATAAAATTTCTGTGAAAGGCTTAATCATATGAAGAATATTTTCTTACAAGCACTTCTAAGAAATTTTATTATGTCAAAAAGTTCAGGCCTAAATAAGTGCGTCAATATTTGATAAACATTTCAAAGCTGCTATTAAATCGAGGCTTTTAAAGCATATTAGACAAACGAAAATATGAGTTAAGTCTTGCGAGGTTGATAGATTATGCTTTTACTATAAATATTCTTAACAGTGCACGAGGTCTTAAGAATAACAGTTCTTTTGTGGTTTATTTAAAGATGAAAAAAAAAACACAATTTCACTCATCTTATAACTTGCCTAGACTTATTTACTTATTTTCTTGTTTAATTTTTTCAACTTATCATTTTGAAAAGCATTCATACACGTGTCTAACTATATTTGTTTGAAGTGTACATTCTTAACAAAGAATATTTTTTATTCACAATCATTTAATTAAGTACTTATTAAAAATATGAAATAATAAAATGTCTTCTATGACAGTTGACTTTTCAAATATTTTATAAAATTTCATTTAAAAACAGTAACATAAATTAAATTCTTGACATAATTAAATAATAAAGTTTGCTGACATTGGTTCAGACGGGCCATTTGTCTTTTGTTCTAATTACACTTCTTAAAGTGTTGAGAATACCTTTTAACAAAAGACATTCCTGACTTTGAGAAAATTTCAATTCAATTTGTTAAAGCATTAATCGTGCTTTGTTTGTACGTTTTGTCTTTATTTTCGGCTATCATTGATCCAATATAATATCAGCGTTTCGCTTTTATTTAATCTGATATGTATTATTAATAATGTTTATATCGTTCACATTTAGTTTCTCACAACCCATTTTTTTAATGATTGCCTGTTTAAATAATATATATCGCTTGTATTCAAAAACCAAAACACTCTTTTATGCCAATTTCACATGTATTTAATATGATAAGTAAATGTGTTTTATTATAATAACATTCTATCAAGTATTGACAGTGAACATATTAAAAGATATCAATTGCAATAAAAATAAATCAAATGAATTATCTCACATATTGCATTGATATATCTATGTATAAATTATATCACTCTAAAAATAGTTAACATGATTTCGCAATTGTTTTAAATTTAAATACGTAAAATATACTCTAAAAAGAAAAATAGGCAATTAATAAATGTACTAGTGCTTACTGTTAATCCTTGAACAACGAGTCCTAATTGGCAGGCAAGAACAGTTAAATCAAGGGTCATCAAACTTGAAACGGGCCGGATTCAACATTGAAGAAACTAAGGGGGAAGCACAATAAATAAATTCTTATTAGAACCCAATGAGAATATTATCAACAAATATTGACAACTGCTCAATAGGCGACACTCAACATCAAGTTCCCTTTTCTTTGACATTAATTAAATTAGGGCAATAAAGAAAATGCTTTCAAAATGTTAAATGAAAAATGTGCACATTTGGTATTTGCACAAAATACTGAATATTTTCGATTTCTTAGACATTTTGTTTTATGTCGCCTGAACTACATTCTTAGATTTTTAATAAATGAGAATATTCGAGAAATTTTATGTAAGTAAACGAAAATCAGGTCGTCTCGCCTCCAATAATACATTTTATATCTAACTTCCTTCACTTTGAGTCCCCAATTCAGCAATTGATGATATTAAATAAATAGCGGGGTTGTGTAGTCGGAGTAGGAGTCGCGGTATTTTGGCCGGAGTTGGAGTCAGAGTCGTGAAAAATGAGCGGCTCAATTTTTTTTGAAAAATATAGTTAATGATCTGTATTTAAACGAAAAGTCAAAAGTGTTAACATTTTATGCTTGGCTGACTAGATGATCTGATGGTATACATATATATAAGTTAAAATGAAACTATTGAAAAAAATTCTTGGAGTCACAGTTGTCTTTTTTTCACGCGACTCCACAGCCCTGATAAATAGTTGTGAATTCACAACTAAATCATAAAAAAATATATTTCTTATAATAATTTCTATACACAAATCCAGAACTTTTCGGGGGCCGGATGAAAAACTTCGGCGGCCCGTAGTTTGGTGACAGCTGAGTTCCACACTTAAAAAATATAAATGATTATAAATAGCCGAAAGAAATTAATAATAAATCTGTAAAATACGTACGATACGCATTATTTTGTTTATGGTATATATATGTATGTAATTATTCCAGGGTTTCGTTTAAAACAAAAATATGAATAAATCAACATTTTTAGAACCAAATTTTATTTAATAAAACGTATTGAATATCAAATAACTTTTGCCGCATAAAACACTCAAAAATCAAACAACCAGTCACGGTAAAGTTTGCCAGAATTTAGCAGTCAGTTTTAATATTTCTCTCGCAACACCGGATTATCGGATCCGGTCAAATGGTTTTGTTTACACCGCGTTAACGGTGGGTGAACAGAATTATTCACCGTGATTATGTACTTGTTCATATTAACTAGACATATTAGTATAACAATTTTAAATAATTTTATTAGTTAATATTTTATGATAGAAAATGAAATTCAATTCGTATATAAAATAACAATTAGTCAAGTACACTATTTTTTTAACCATTATATAAATGATAATAATTTTATTTAATCACGATATGTACACACAAAAATTTATTATATTATAATTAATACATTTTATAACGCCAAAGTCGGAGAATATTATTTTGTCGAATTTAAGAAGAGGCTCGCCAGTCTTAATCAAATTAAGCAAAGGGCTCGATCGAAAAAAAATATGAATTCTTATATTATTACATTCAATAACGTTTTCAATGTTTCCGTACTATCTCACTCATCGTAACTAATCTTAAAAATTCTAGTAAGAAAACAATTGGCTTTTAATAAATAGTATTTATAATATGGTAAAAATAGCAACGTATTTAGTTCTACCAAGTAAATCCCAATTCAATCAATAAATTGAAAGAAGCCGATATGACAACTCAAGCGATTCTTTTTAATCGATTAAAACTCAGACATAAAACGACTGTGCAAAATATGTGGTTTAATTTACAGTGTATAAAGTGTAAAGTGACGTCAAATTATATACAAATCAAAACCAAATCTTGTACAGCAGCCAGTAAATTCGCGCTTAACAAATAAAACTGTAGAACTAAATACGTTGCAATTTTTACTCTATTATAATGGTAAATGCCATTTAAGCAATAGTAATTATAATCCTTATATTTATAAAAATGTGCCTTATTGATTTTAAAGTATGTATAGTTTTAAATATGCTTTGAAAACTCTGTATAATGAATTTATATGGCTTAAGCTTAAAGAAAAACTTGAAAAAGATTAAGCTACTAAAATACTTTAAATTGCATTTATAATTGTCAAAAAATATCTTAAACAGTCAATTTTGTAAAAATTGACATTTTAATCTTATCTATTCTATTGAAAATCACAAAAAGTACGACGTATTCTAGCTGAAACGTTGAGTCAACTTTTCAAAGGATCAAAAATTTAAACGCACGTTCTTCTTAATCTTTCCCAAAGCGTTTCTCTTATGAAATGTGTCCAAATGAAAGACAACCCTTTATCTATCCCTACACATAAAAATATGCCTTTATTTTTCTTAAATATTTTATAAATTAGCCAACGAGTATTTTTTATCCATGTCCGCTCCCAATGTGGGCTATATGGTCTCTTAATGGAGCTATCTCAACAGATTTTTTCTACGAGAACTGTTTGTTATTCAGTCGCTCAATCTCACTTTTTTAAAAAGTTAGTAGTAGGGAAAGAAGGATATTGCTAGAATAGGACTAGTGGTTAACTAATCGCTATTATTATATCCAGTTATTAAAGGATCAAAATGATGGGAGGAGAGGAAATAATGTGAATTGACATCACAAATACCCAGTCTTCGATCACATCTTTGAATTGAATGATTCTCAAATCCACTGTGATCTTATCGGGAATCGAACCCAGAACTACGTGATTGGTGGAGCGAGCTTTAACCAACTGGGCCACAGCAGGCGACAATGCTAAGTATAACAATGCTTAAAAGGAAAAATACCATGTATTCTTTAAATGTATTTTTTAGTTACGTGGGTGTGATATGGAGGGTTAGGTGATTTTGGCTTTATTATTTTACTAGTGCGGTATGCTATTACTTGAGCGATATGTCCACGTGAGTCCTACATTCCAATATCTTTTGTCTTAAATCGACTTGCATGCGAAGTAAAGAGGGGTGCCACGCGAGCACAAAGAACATTCCACAGATTCATTTGGCGTGACAGCCAAACTAGCTAAAAAAATGCCCAAATTGCTTAGGGTGGAAGTCAGTAAACGTGACGATATAACCAACCAGATTTTGTTTTAAAAAGAAATAGGTCCGCGGAAGGATTTCAGAAATAAGTTAGCGTCAATATAAAAAGGCAAACAAAGACGTCCCAGGACTCACTCACTCGATAACAATTACTCAACTCACTCACTCACTCTCAGTCTCTTGATTTTAATCCTTCAGCTTGCCAACATGTAACTTTGTATAAAATAATTTGTATGGGGTGCGTCGGGCAACCCCCACCCCCCCCTTGATTGCATTTAATTTTAAACATAAAAATTCAATCCGTAAAGAAACTAACTGGCATTTCTAAAAAGTGGCCGCTCTGGTGTCCCAGCTGTTTATTGTGATCGCGTTGTGTTCTTTCTAAATTCTCCGGTTGTAATTAGATAAATAGATTCCCGACAAATACATTATAAATCGAATTAAGATAAAGAAACCAGAGGCCCAGAGCGAGCATCACTACAAAAGGAAACCGTGAGTAAATATCAGCTGTTAAAAATAGTATTTTGTTTCCGTAAATTCTATATTCGCAAGCTGGCTTCTAACCCAAGTAACGGGAATGTGCGTAGCACGCGCTTAACACGCGCAGGGGAGATCGCTCGACCAACGACCGAAGGGATGGTTTTTGTTATGGCTCGGTTTCTTAGAAATTCTCCATAACAAAATAGCTGAGGAATTCCAGCTGGTGGTGGCGCCTGTTCTAGGTCTAGGAACGTTGCAGATGGACCACATTTGTTTTATTTTCTTCTCTTTTATATTTTATTTGGTGTCTCTTGAGAAATTCCGAACAAAATAAAATATTTCTGTAGTTTATTTTTGTAATAACTTAAACTATTAATAATAATTCTATTTGGGAACTAAATGTAAGATTTATATAGTTATAGTTAGTTTGGAGCTATATGTAGGAAGTCCCGATATTTATAATTTTTCGAGGACTGGTTGAGATACATTTTTCCTTGTTTGAGAACCATGGTTAGTTAAAACCAAAAGGGTTTCTCCAGTTGTTGAATTTCAAGTAAGGCGCCGTGAAAAATAGATACGAGTAATTAACGTAATATTTGTTAGTGTCAAAAATTTCATGTACCGAATACCCGACGGGGTTTTGCCACGCCCGGGTCTGGGACCTGGACGGGGGCGATTTTGTTTTAGCCGAAGCTGGCTAGTGACTTTAGAAAAAGTCGCCGAAAAGCTGGAGGAGCGTATTTGCTATACGTAAGTCAAAGGACTTTTATCCGAACGTAGATTAAGAGGTTTTGAAATGAATTGGCCAGGAATAGTGGGTGGTTCCTTAGCAAGGTTCCCCACCCTTCCCGAAGCACCGCGCCTTGCTTGAAACAACTAACGACTATTAGAATTAATAAATATAAATCATTATCTTTGTATTCATTCTTATATAAACAACTTGCATTTAATTATTTACTATTAATAATAGAAGTAAGAACCATTATGTATAAGAAACTTTGTTTGATTACCTACTGTTAATGCTGAATCAGAAATTCTTATAAATATAGATTCTCGTTTAATTGACTACTGTTAAATTACTGAATCAGTAATCATTATATAAATATAAATTCTCGTTTTAATTTTTTTACTATTACAATATTGATTTTGTTTTTAACTGTCTATTATTATTATTGCAAAAATTGTTTTCCTAAAGATTTCCTGTTATCGATTACACTTCGATGAATGAAGTATAATATAACGCTGGAACATTAAATAATAGGTAACTTCATTATCGCAGATGGACTTTATAATTTTTCAATTCCTTTGTGTTTGTAACTTGAATTGTTTTAAATATTTTTGTATACCTACCATACTTGTATTAAGTTGTAATGGCATGTAGGTAGACCAGAATAAATGTTTACATTTAAAAACTTAACCTTGATTGAGAAGTTTTATTTCATTGGTATTTTTTGTAGTTTTAGGTTTCCCAATAATCCCATAGAAATTTGCATACCTTTTTGAGACCACCTGTTCATACCAAATCCGACAAGTCGGAGGCGAGAGAGTTTAATTATTTTTTCTCTCTCACAAATTCTACTTTAGGAGAACGGGGTGTGTCAACATGTCTCATTCATACTGTTTTCCGGTTCATTTGATCTTTTCAATTTCGATTCACGATATTCTGACAAAGAAAGACACATTGACAGATAAAGATTACGTTTCGTCAAATCGCATTAAAGGGATACTCACTCACAGCTTTGTCGTTTTGTCGTATACTTACTCATATACTCTATGCAGTTTTAACTCTCATTCTATCCGTATGCACTGTCGTTAATGTACATCAATAAATGTTTCATACTCATGAAAAAACAACAAAACATACAAATACACTCGGTCATTGATTTACACAGTACCTGTTTTTTATCGCGATTCTTTTTGGGGAGGTTTTCTTGTGAAAAATAAACTAGTGTTGCTAGTTGATGGACCAACCTATTTTTTTTACAAAAAATGTAAATAAAAGGGTTCAAAATTTAAGCGATTCATTTTGATATTGAAATTTAATCAAAGTATTAAATTATTTTATTTAACAAAATCGCTTGTTTAAAAGTATCACTTACATTCACCTTACAGAATTGAGTAATTTTGTTTACTGAACATTGAAAATCAGTATAAAGTTTCATATCAGCTGACACCATCTTCAATAAAACAGTACTTGGAAAATACTACTAAATAAATTGCCTGCAAGAATATTAGATATAAATATGTAAGAAAGCTCAGATCCTGTTTTCAGGCTCAAAATAGTTTTAGTGCCTCCTTGTTTTTTCCAAAGAGGAATTCGCCGTACGTGAGTTTTGCTTGTTTTTAATCAGAAAATCTCAGACATTAAACATTGAAATAAAACAACAATACTTTTGATATTGTTTTCTCAACGTGTTTGGAATATTCTGTGTATGGAAGAATATTGTTTGGCTGAGTCGGTGTACGGACTCTTCTTGTACGGAGTATTCTGTACGGAGAATTCTCGTTTGGGAAAATGTTGTACGCTCCTGGTGTAGTGAAACAATTTGAACCATTAAAAAAAACATATTTTTGACTCGGCAATGATTACTGAAATATTCATTGTCCTTTTTCTGCACCTAAAAATTAGTGAAACTTTTTACATACCAGCTTATTGAAATTTTCCAAATAAAACTGTTATAATAATAAAAACGTGTTCGTTTAAATGTAAACCGTATTTGAAAAAACATTAATTGAACTGATTGTTCAGTGTTTTAGTTATTTAGTTGGAGTACTGATTATTGTCTAATCTAGCGATTGCAATACAAGATGACTATATAAATACCGGTATTAAAGGCATGGATGTATGTGATGTCTTGAATTCCCCCCTTTCACCCATCCTATCCTATGACCGGGGCGTATCGAGATCGATTAGCTTACTACTAATCATGTCCTAGTCCTATCCGTCTATCCATACTCTCTTTGGAAAAAGAGAGGTTGAGCAACTGAGTAACAAGCAGTTCTCGTAGAAACACTTCTGTTGAGATAAACTACATTAGGAGTCCATATGCTCCACATTGGGAGCGGACATGGTTTAAAATATATATATATATTAAATACCCGTTTAAAAGTTTTAATATAACGAAACAATAATTTAAATACAGCCGGTTGAGATTCACTTTTAAAAGCTTTGTTATTTCTTAAACTTAGAAATTTTGATGCACCTCTTAGCAGATTTAAAATATTTCAATTATGCTAATTCAAACAATATTACTAAAATATGTGATCGTTTTTTTCGTAATTCGATTTGGGTAATTTTTCAATACCGGAATGAAATACTGGATTTGCAATCACTGATCCAATTGCTCCCAATGTTTTTTTTTTTTGAGTATGTATAATAATATGACGTACATTAAGTTTTTGGTAGTTAGTCTTAAATGAGATATATAAAAAAAGTCTCATATTTTTAATTCAAACAATTGAACATTTTTTTTTGATAAAAAATAAGATCGAAATGAAAAATAAAATTTTGAACATATGTACATATGTAATTGTTATTTTAGCCTCTTCAAATGACGTCATCTCAACTTTCGATATTTTAAAATAAAAGAAGCACTCACAATTCTTTTTGAATGATTTGCATACCTAACACTAAGTGTATTATATTGTTTTATGTAGTTTGCCATATATATTATATTATCGCGAAGAGAAAATTGAAAAAGTTTCAGTTTATTCAAAAATAAGACTTATAAAAGTTTAATGTTGAAGTTTTACAGAATAAAAAAGCAATCCAGTGGCTTATATAACAACAATGAATAACGTTTAACCAATGTACAAAAAAAAACATCTATAAATATAGAATATTTGTGTATATTTTAAATCAATCATTGTTACCACAATTTATAACTTTGTGAGTAATTAATATTTAAAGTACTTTCTTCAGAAAACTACTTTGCTTATTAGCTGGATTTAATATTAAAAAAAAAACAACCAAGACAAACCCAACAGAATTCTTAAAAAAAAATAGAATCCTTCAAAAAAATATATGTATATATCGATTATGAAAAGGAAAAAGGACGTAACCCACAGTTTTTTCAAAACGTGTTTTTTATAATCACAATGTATTAAACTTGATACAAATTCTATCAAAAGGATGCAAGCTGCGAATGCCAAATTATTATCTTAATTTAGCATTGAAGTTTGAAAAAGATGACCTTGTAAAATATTAAAACCAAGAAAAAAGGCTGAAATAAAAGTTTTTCCTAGACAGTTTCTTTAATTACAATGACAGAGTTATTGATTTTGAATTCAAAATAAACATTCACAACGTTACCGTCAAATCCATCGAAAATATTCTTGACTATAATTTAAAAGTGCTCTTTTACGAAAGCGTAGTTGTAGCTGTGAATTCATAACTGGTTATAGCAAGTAAAACACTGAGTACCCCGGGAGGGTAGCGATATTGCAGACGTTATTGGAGGCCAATACTCATCTCGGGTCGTCGCACTTGTGACGATGATTAATAGTCAAATGCATAGGCTGTTATGAATTGCTTTTAAAAATATACCTATCTGTAAAAAGTATCGTTAATACTTCAAAGTACTGAATAGCAAGATAAAGCATTTTATATCCATGCAAATTATCATAAATTGAACAATAGTTCTCTGAATACCAAGCTACAATCTTGAACAAGGCGGAATGGCATAAATACTATTTATGCGCATAAAAAGGTTTTTGTTGAAAATCACAAGGCGTGACATTCGAGAGACGGAGAAACTAAACACATCATATATTCCATTTGTGGCTCACTTCGTCTTTGATAAAATATTCATTGTTTATCTCGTATTGCGTTTGTGCTCGATTCCTTCTACAATACAACATATCCTATTGTGATATACGCGAAATAACATAACACGGAAATTTTCATACGTTACGCCGTAAAGCTTGTGCTGGGAAAATGCAATATATAACGAGAATTTTCTTCGAGATGCGACACGATAGAATTTCTTTTTGTTAAAATATTCAAATAAAACCTTGCTTTTTATGAAAGAAATATATTACAAAAAATATCTTACGTATAGTGCTCGGCGTAACATATAAAATACGGTTATCGATATCGCTCATTTGGTATTGGGAATTTTTAAATTACAAAAAGCAACTGTTATAATAAAAGAAATCAAATATAAGAAAACAAATAATAGATAAACTGTTTCTTCCCAACTCAGTGTGGATTAAAAGTTTTCTGAAAATAGCTGATATTACTGTAGATTCTTTGCCATTATTTTATTTTTCTGGAGTAGAGTTAGTAAAAAAGATTAAAATTTTAGTAAGATTAATATTAAGTTAACCACAATAAATATGTAAAAAGGTCTTGAGTGAAAGATTGTTAAGAGCTATATAGAGACACATGAAGTAGTCAGTGTTTTTCAGTCTTCGTCTTAGGTATTCCATTTTTTGACCACGGGTCCGAATCCTGAAATGTGAATATCGGTAATTCAGTTTTAACTTTATTATGTTGATAACTTAAATCTAGATTTTTTAATAGAAAGTTTATATGACGAATGTATGGAATTAATTTATTTTCAATTTTTAAAATGGTTTAAAAATTGTACTTATTGTTATAAATTATTTATTATTTTTATTTTTCTGATATTTTACTTTGGTTATTATGATATTTGTTTGCACTCTCCAGAAAGTGATCTAAGACACGATTTCTCAACCGGGGGCACAGAGGAAAAAATAATTTTATGGGGGCCACAGCACAGTTTTGGAGGCTAAAAACAAATCCTGGAAGAGTTAAAAATAAACAACGTCTCGCGTCTTTTCATTTTGGGAAATACGTAAAATCTTCCAGAGAGCAAAATTTTCAAAGAATTCAAAACAATTTTGAAATCTTTCAACTTCTCACTTCGTGTCGAAAAACGAGTATGGAAAAAATAGACTCAAAAAGGACCACGGGACCAAAAAGGTGGAGAAACTTTGATCTAAGACATTGAGCGTATTCAAAAAAATATATTTAATGGTAAGTTAGCATATCGTGTTAATATACATTCACATTAATCTAATGTAACCTTATAATACTATCTAATACAGGAATCAAAGAACCCTTCTTTAAAAGCATACATTACCAGAATGGTCATATACAAAAGAAGCTGTCAGATAAAGTTAATTAGTTTATCCTCTCATGCAAAGGAAACCCCTTTACGACAAGAAAACTAATGAAATATACAGGAGGTTTGTCCTAGACTTACTGTCATATTATTGTAACATACGGTCTGGTACCTTTACAATGTTAAGTTACTTTGTGGAGCAGGGGTACTCTGAACCAGTACAGTAGCATAAGGCAAAGACAAAGGAAGGAAGTAGTCGAGGTGTTAAATATGCAAATGTTCATTTCAAACAATACCTATTCACTGTTTTGTTGGTATGTGAACTTACTACAATTCTATATCTGTATGAAATCCTCGCAATAAAGTAGAAACCGCAGCTAATTTTGGCACGACTTATGTTCAAGTATATTAACATCACCACAGATGCAATATTTATGAAAATGGAAATGTATAACACGATTAAACTATTCATCAGAATCAGGGGCTACTTTCAGATGAATATCATATTTTGAACGTAAATAAAAAGTACTTTCGATGGATTCGACGGTAACTTTGTGGAAGTTAATTTTAGGTTACTTAGATTATTCCACGTATTGTGCTACAAACTGTGACACGTGTTTCGCCTCTTTCAGAGGCATCCTAAGACTTTCTTACTTTCACAAATTCTTGGTTAAGTACGAATGATTTTAATTTTACTATTATGATATATTATAATAAAAATCAAATAAAATGGGAGGCAAGGAGGGGATGACAGACATCTGTTACATTTTTACAAACGAAATTACCAATTATAAGAAACTTGGCTCGCATATCATCATATTTAGTTGAATGTGGCTTTAGCGCAGAAAACTAGTTGTTATTGAAAAAAATAATAATCGTCTGGATATCACAAGTTGTGGAGATTTAAGATTAAATTGACTAAATTAGTATCTCAACTCACATCAAGCTCAAGGTTCGTACTAATTTTCATGTATTTTTTTCCAAATTTTACGTGTGCCATAATATAGGTACATATATATTTACTTAGGAAAAATAAATTAAACATAGTATTGGCTATATGCATTTTGTATTTGAAACAATTATTTTGTTACGAATTTGTTTGGTACCAGACTATACAATTTTGATTGAGGGGGGGAGATTTTTGAAAGTTCGAATTGGGGTCTGGCACAAATGTTGGGAAACACCATGAATGTTTTTATTTATTCAAACAGTAAAATTAAATTTCATAGTTTTTATGATGTTTTTTTCATTTAGAATACATCTACATGATGTTGAAAAAATCTCATTTGATGTCGGTGTCTACTGTATCAAAAATAATTATTGATAAAAAAAAATAGCAACTTGTTGTAAAATCAGCCCCAGAAGTAATCAGCTTATGACTTATGAACAAAATCTCTTAATTCCTCGTTTGATTGTGCTTGATTCATTATTTAGGTTATCTTTACAGGTATCAAACACAATCCATGGGTTCGAAGTTTTTGGAGAGACTTGTTAGAAAGATAACGTAATGAGTTGAATTTAATTCGTTTTTACCCTCTTATGTAATGTACAAGAGAAACCTTCTTCTGAGAGCCCTTTTCGTTAATATTTAAGCCTTCGAAATGGAACTTACTGGTGTCAACCAGTGGCTTTCCAAGTCAACGGTATACATATTTATTCTCTCTCAATATGAAATACTCGAATGTAAATCGAACTTGTGACCACTGGTACTACAGTCAACGACGTCACCAAACACGTCTAGACATTACATACAAATATTATTCTCATTTATTTTTATGTCAATGCCTGATCCCAATGTGGAATATATGGCCTCCTAATGGAGGTATCTCAACAGAAGTTTTTCTACGAGAACTGTTTGTTACTCAGTCGCTCAACCTCCATTTTTCAAAGAGTACTAGTAGTAAGGACATAAGGATAAGGCTAGGATAGGACTAGTGGTTGACTAATCGATCTCGCTACGCCTGGTTGTTAAAGGATCGGAAATGGTGGGAGAGACATTACAAACACCTTCGAACAGAAATCGGTAAATCGATCGAAAAAATGCTTTTCGTACTGGGAGTCTGGGATTCGAACCCGTGAACCAATAACACTTACCGCTGCGTGATATGACCCGACAGCAATAATTAAGAAAAAATGATTATAAAATTTAACTGATTTGTGTGCGTAATTTGTATTTTTTTTATAGCTTTCTATCACAATATTATTTCCAACAAATAAAAGTATTTACACAATAAAGACTGTAACATAATGTAGATTTAATTTTTAATTTCCTCTTTCATGGACACCATGTTTGTTTTTCAAAGTAAAGTTGTATAGTATTAACTATCATCCGGTTAATTTAGTTTTATATTTGCGAAAGGATTAAAGCATTAAATTTAAAGTTGGTTTCAACCATGAATTCTTTATATGTTTATTATAAAGTATCTTTTTCTTTTTACGTGCAATTTCATTGGAGTTATTTTGGAATAATAAACTCATTTTTTTTAAATATTTAAGACTTTGCACATAGATATTTCTTGCACACACATTTAGTACTCTCGTATATTTTGACTCTTACAATCTGCACTTTGCTTTAGTATCAAGGTGTCACTTCATGCTTTATTTTAGAATACGCATGAACAAACTCCTAAAAACTGCTTGTATTGTTTGTATCGAGATGAGTATTATAGATATTAAAAACTATATTCTCGTATAGGAGGTAATAAATTACGCAATCTGAAAATGTGTATCATTTACTTATTATTTCAAGTGAAATAAATTGACTATCCTTAAATCATTATACCGCATTGTGCACATCACTGGAATTGGCCACCCATACTCGTTGCGGGCCATTATTTCTCTCCTAGGAGTTATTTTGACGAAACCACTGCCGTTTCACAAAATTCAAATAACGACTTGAGAATCACGTACGCCTGCCACTGGGAATGGAAAATGCGGAGTACAGCTTTCTTAAGATAAATAATAACACACATTCAGAAAAGCTTGCTTCTTCATTTTCCATAAAAACTTCGCAACATCAAACATTATAAAAGCCGATCGTGCAGTAAGTTGCTATTCAAAATTGTACAATATTCCAAGTTATGTTTTCTATGTCAAAATTTAATTATTGTTTGCCGGATCGAATGTATACTGAAAAATATTCATATTTTTAAATGATATAATTTTATTCTAAAAAAAAAGTAAAACTTGTCGTTTAAGATCACAAGTTGAGTTTTTCTTTAATGTCCGTTTTCAATATGGAGTATATGGTTCTTAATGAAGGTATTTTCATATTAGTTTTCTATTCGAGAACTGCTTTTTACTCAGTTGCTCAACCGCTATTTTTTCGAAGAGAGTAGTGGTAGAAAGAATAGGGTAAAGAAAGGACTAGTGATTAGCTTATCGCTGTTACCAAGCCCCGTTGTTTTAGAATTGGAAAGATGGGAGAGATTTTTTAAATATCCATGCATTCGAACAGAAATCGATTGAAAACATATTGTTCGTATTGCAACTTAAGATCGATAGATTCATCACGAAAGCCAACGACGTTGACCTTCTGCACCACGGACTAGACAATTTGAGTTGATAGCTTAGCAGATTAAACAAATTGTTGATGTTTAATATAACTTAAGAATTTATATTTCTTTAAATTATAATATTTTCTATAATATTCTGATAAGAAGTGCTTTTGGTAAAAAAAATGTTGAACAGCTTCTTCAAAAGTTCTACTAAAAAGTTCAAGTAAAATTATAGCACCAACGTTATACATACATTTTTTACACCAATGCAAAGCTTCTTGAAGCAGTGAATAAAAACTATATTTTTGAAAAAAAAAACTGATATGTAATATATTTCAAATAATGTAAATATCGATGTTCGTTACAAAAAACATTGCCATTCTGTGACTTGTTATGAAAAAATAAATTATAACTATGTGCAACGTTGATGTGAGCGGACTGTTCCTGAGACACTCATGTCTTTGATTTGTTAGTTGATGTTTCTGTATTATGGAATACGGCTTCTAAAGGTTGTAAGTCAGTAGTGAATGGAAGTAAGTAATTCTAATAATCAATTGCTCATACAAAATTAAATTACAATTAAACAATAACGTAATAATATTGCAGTAAGGTTCTCGTGTCGTTGATGGTATCAATGATCATAATTATACTGTTACTCAAACAAAGCTATCATTATAATGCTCAACCATTATTCATTCGCAACAACACGGAGAAGCCAAAATTAAAAAAAGAAACAAATTTCCCGAGTAGATTACTCTTTTTTAATTACAATTTTTATCTACTTTTAAATCCGGTGCACCCATCTCTCGTCCTATTATTTTCAACGGATCCCTTGTACAAAAGAAGAAGGGTGAATTCTCGGTAATTCTTACACAGTCGATTAGCCCTATTCTTTAAAGTCCAGGCTTATCGCATTTCTACTCTTCTCATTGAAAAGACTTTGTTTTTTATACTCGACGCAAAAAAAGTCTCTTGAATATTCCTACTCAATTAATTGAACGTAATTATAGTTGTAATATAAATGAAATCTCTTGAAATAATAATAAAAACAGTACACAAAGCTTACAATAAAAATAACTGAATTCCTTACGAAAGTGAAAGAAGTATAAAAACTTAATGCTTAGTAAGGAAAATCAGTTTCTTTTAACCATCATTCTGCGTGCAATGCGGAGCATATTATTGACTTTATGAAGCATTAAAAAAAATGAGAAGCTTACTATTAAAGTAAGAAAAACACCGTTTTCAACGAAATTTATGTTTTTATTGTTCATTGTACTCACTGTCTGCGATCCAAAATTTGAATCTGACTTGAAGTTTGAGATAGAAATTACAAGACTGGACGAATAAATACACAATAGTAGTTCGTAATTTTGTTCTAAATACCGGTACCTACTACAAGATAAATCAATAAAACAACAAAAAAAATACGGTAATAAAGAACCAAATACCGGGAGAGTAAATCAATAAGAAAGTATGTCAATTCGTCGCGAAGTAATTTATTAAGATATGAGATATTTTTTTTACATTCAAAATTTTATTATGGTTAATTTTAAATATCAACATGCCGATATTTTTACAGTTTCAAAATCGGTATTTTGGTTTTGAAAGATTTAGATGAAAACCGGGATCCCAATTTTGATATTACCGGTATTGCAATCTTTAGTTGGATGGAGGTGATATAATAATAAACAACATATTTTGAAGAATGTAACATCAAAACGAAAAACACTCTATAGCTCTATGTCTTACCATAGTTTTTCAGCATCAAAAGATTAAACCAAATATGCTAGCATATTTGGTAAATTATATTATGTATTTTTGTATTTTTCAAGTACATTTGTCAAAGTAAATTTTTAAAACTTATTATTATATAAAATATTCTAGTGGGTATGATTTATGTAAATTATAATTTTTTTTTTAAACTCTCAAATCTAATTTAAATACAAAATTTTCAAAAAAAAATATACATTAATTTTGCAAAAAAGGACTTTTCAGTAAACTTGATGCATGTATTTAGTAAAACTTTTTATTTTATGTTCATGACTAGATAAAATATTATTTAATTTGTGATGCGAAAGGATAGAACACGGGTATTTGCTTCCATTAAAGCTATTTGCCATATATATTCAGCTTAGTCACTTCTGCGTGTAATCCCGGCATTATATTGTCGCAAGTGACCGGTTTTGGTGGCTTGGCCGTGGTCTTATCGCAAATCCATCCATTAGCGACGATGACAACGTTTTGTACCACGCACGTGCATAATATCTCGCTCCGCTTAAATAGGATATGGTATGACTGACGACACGAGAACGGCTAAACTATAATTTTTACGGATCGAAATATTGTATAATTGAATACGCCCTATATATAATATAAAGTAAACAGTATTTTTTAATAATTAAACACTAAATTTCTCCACATAAGTTGCTCACAACGGATGAAACCGGTCGAAATCATTTTATTGGATTATTTTAGAATGTAAGTTGTTTTGTTTTATATTACTACAGTGCTTTTTTACCAATAATTGAAAGTCACTACCATAATACATATTTTTTTTTCCATTTCCGCTCCCAATATGGAGCATATGGACTCCTAATGGAGTTTATCTCAACAGAAATGTTTCTACGAGAACTGCTTGTTACTCAGTTGCTCAACCTCTCTTTTTCCAAAGAAAGTAGGAATAGAAGGGCTACTATAGGACTAGTGGTTAGCTAAGTGGTTAGTTAGTATCCTGCGTATCGCTCTCGATACGCAGGATACATAGGATAGGGTAGGAGGGGTGAATTCAAGACATCACATACATCCATGCCTTTGAACAGAAATTCATAAATCGATTGAAAAATCAATTTATAAAACTGCCCGTACCGGGATTCGAACCCGTGCCCTCCGTAGCGGTAGTCAACGATGTTGACCACTCGACCACACAGGCGGCGTAATAAATATTATTATACATATTGTTGTATAGCTATGAATTTTGCTGACATATTAATTACATAAATATAACATTAAATAGATTTCAAAATATAGCTAAAATCATAATTAGTATGTGCGTTTTTTTTGACATCCATGACCGCAACCAATCTGAAACATATACTTTTCTGATGGAGCTTTATACAAGAACCGTTTGTTAATCAGTTGCTCAACCTATCTTTTGAGAATAGAGTAAAGACGACAGATATATAGTGCTAAAACAGGACTAGTGTTTATTCTATTTCTTTCTATCTACTTATCGTTATTAAAGGATTGAAGGATGGAAGGGAATTTTTGACATGGCAAGTACCCATGCCTTTGAAAAAGTGTTGTTTGTACTAAAAGTCAAGCCCGCGATATTCGTCACGAAAGCCAAAGAAAGTGACCGCTGCGCCACGGACCCAAAAAAGTGTGTTATGGTAATACGCTTATATTTTGACAAAACTTATTTTTTTAAATTTTAAAAAAGAAATTACAAAATTTGGCCGTCAAAAATGGATACTTCGTTTGTTTGCTTGTCACCAAATAAATCAGTAAAAAACTCAAAAATTCATAGTTGTATTAAATCTGTGCAGGGTGTGAGTAGATATTAACAACACGATATAACACATGTTTGCAAATAGTATGCATAGTGAGTTTCTATTCATTATACGCTTTACAAAAAAAAATGCATCAGAACATCAAACTCTCATACAGCATTTTATGTATGAATATTTATACAATTCTAAATTTTGTACAAAAGAATTAATAATATAATGTATAAAATGTTTATTTTAACTTTCTTACATATTCACGCCATCAACAGAAATATAATATATGTTGATATGGAATAGGGACCATATTAACATATATAGCAATGTAGATACGCAGACCCTAAGAAACATTGAAGAAGAAAGAGATAAACTGGCAAAAAAAATAATCAGGTTGAATTCTAATTTATATGTAAAATAGTACAAGACAATCGCAAAGCACTAACAATTTAAATCATTTTAGTCATAGGAAGCTTGTCTTGTGTATTATATTATATATACGTGCTTCAAATTGAGATTAAAATACAAAAATAAAAAAATCACCTTTACGCTCTAGGCAAGAATATTTGTGAATTATGATTAACCAATTTGTGTTAATACGAATCATATTAAACAATCATTTAAATCGTTTATTTAATTAGCAAATATATCGCTCACTTCTGTGATTACAGCTTATAGAATTAGTATGTCCCGTATCTCCTACAGAACAGGCGTTTCAAAAGTGGAGGCCATTTTACATCACTCCTCTACACGTCTCTCAAAATGTAGGAAAGGAAAGTTTACAGTCAATTTAAAAATCATTTCAATAAGGAATCCATAAATCTATGTCATTTTTTAGAAAATATTCCTAAGTAGAAAATATATTGTAAGCAATTTGATTTCATATTAAAACCAAAGCATGACATTATTGATATATCGAATAGTAAGTTATGTTTATTTTTTTATACCAAGAAATTTTATTAAATTGGCTGGAAAAACGATTTTCTGTTAAAAATGGTGTCTACTTATTATTCAGCATATTTTTCATGCATGATGTAACTATAATTTTCTGTTTTTTCAATTACTCATATCATTTTATCTTGTATAGAATGATTTTATTTATACTAGCATTAATAAATCTGTTGAGTCCGTAGCATCGTGGTCAACATCGTTAGCTTCCATGGCGTATCTTGCAACTTCAAGTCCTAGTACGAGCAGTTTTCTGATCCCGAAATCCCGGGATTGACATGGTCGCGATCCCGGGATTTCGGGATTGATAAATTTTTAGCAAATCCCGAAAATTGCCGAAAAAGTATAACGAATTGAGGATATTTCAAATTCTTCGGTGGGCTAATTAAGCTAAGTAAGCTAAAAAAAAAAGGAGTTTTGGAGATAATCTGGGGAAAGAGTATAGCGAATCGAGGATTTCAAATTCTTCGGTGAGCTAGAAAAAAAATGACTCTCAAATTATACACGATTTCACGTTGAGTGCCCAATTCCAGAATCCTGGGATTGAAAATTAATCAATCTCGAAATCGCGGGATTAGAAAAAGGCTCCGGGATTGGATACCCTAGTGCTGACCAATGAAAAAAATCTTTCAAAGAGTGACCTTCTGCCTTACATTCATCCAGAAAAATAGTAATTTAAGAAAAGAGATAATTGTATTGTTAGTTTTCATTACATTCATTGACATTCGCTGGTTTATAGATTTTGTTAGCAAAACGATCGAACGTGTCTATGAAAAATTGACGAGGTAATAGGCCCTTCGGCTTAAGAAGATGCACGGAGCAAAGTTGATAATCCTGAGAATGTACCTCTGCAAATTTCTCCGGAAACCAAATTATGAGCGCGTTCATTATTTATTATGAGTTGAGAGCAAATTTACAAAACAAAGCCTTTCGAATTTTACGGTAGCGCGCCTGGTATATTAGTTTTCATATTTCTACAGCCGATCGTAAAAAAAAACTAATAAGATTGTGACCTACATTTCAATATTGATGTTGTCTTAATGAATGGTTACTTAATTTTTAATAATTTTTAATATAATCTCACACTTCTTTCATTAAAATTGAATTGAACTTTACTTAATTTTCACCAATCAATTATACACACCATCATTTTTCTTTTGTATGTTTATTATATAAGATTTGAATTTCATTTTACAAACATGTATCCAATCAGAGCTGCCTAGTTGTAGATTTATATGTCGATGTATGTAATTATTATAAGTACCATTTTTTAGGTGCATGAATAAAAAAGTACATGCAGTTTGTAGTAAAACCGTGATTTAATATATATATACAGAGAAATCATATTTAAAAACCATATAAATTTGTACAAAAAAAAAAACATTTTTTAAAGACATGTACTGTAAACTGCGTTTTTCAAACATAAATCAGGCTTTTGAAATGATATCGACCGACGAAGATTGTCGGGGGAAGAAATAGATTTAATTTATGAGCAATTATCTAAGTACATTATAAATTGCTCTATTGAGAAATCAATCACTATAAGCAATTAAACATACCTGAAATTATTCAGAAAGATATATAGTGTCAACTAGTTGAATATAATTAAAAATAATAATAATTAAAAAAACGTATTATAACCGAGACGAGCTATTGGGCCACTTTGAATGCAAATATAAATATGTGGTACTCAGCATATTCTGACGTGGAAGATAAAACAGATACACATATACATAATGAAATTAAAATTGAATACATTTTGTAATATTGTTGCACATTTCAAGCAAAATTATCGCTTTTACGCATTACTGTGTTTTTTAACCTACTCACTAGTCGTAAGAAGAATTATTATAGATGCTGCGAAAAACATTTATGCAATAGTCGCCCTAGTGTATAGATTGCGAGAATTCAATTTAGCACGCGGATTAAACGCTTTTAGTGATCCCGTATTTTCTTTTTAGCAGGCCGGCTGCCCATGCACTAGAATTAGTGTTTGTTTACGAGTACACGAGATAGGAAAATCTAAATGAGCATATTTTACTTAGTTTAGTTTTAATGAGTAAAACAGCACAGTAATATAATATTCACAGCTCATTTCAAAAAAATAAACTGCTTTTTAGATGGTTAATTAATTGTCAATATAAAGCCTTAATATATGACATTTTTGAGTAAAAGTGTCACGTTTTACTCTGTTTTGAGAAGCGTTCCCGTAAGTAATAATAATGTATTTTATATGAAATATCGAAGAACCGATTATGATTTACTAATCTGGTATTTCAAATCTAATTGGCCGTTTTTTTCATGCTTTATTTAAACTTTATTGCTAATACCAATATTGATGAATGCAATACCAGTATTTAGTCATTGATTATAACTCTCCCCAAAAAGCTTGCTAGGCAACTGAATCACAAACAGTTCTTTTATAATAATTTAAGTTGTGTTAAAGTTTCGTGATGGTTCCATACATTTTAGTCCACATAAGCTTAAATGTATTTTTTTTTTTAATATGCTCTGATATTATTTTATTCCTTAAGAAAACGTATATATATATTTAAAAAAAATCTTAACGCAACCCACTGAAGTCTTATTTTCTTTAATACATTGCTTTATGTGTGTTTATTAGATAAACATTATTTTATAATATAACATTGATTTTAAATCCTAGCAATACGGGGCCGTCTATTTGCTAGTAGATGTCACCACAAGTTAGAACGGTCGATCAGGCTTTGTACACAATAACTAACTCCTGGTCAACCCCAAACTGCCAATTAAGGGGCTGTAAACTGCTCCCGGGAGATTCAATTGATCGCTTTCTATCCCTTTCCTGCATACTTAATTTTAATGCATGAAACAAGTAAACACAACATTGATTTTATCGCGGTTTAGTATAGAGCATAAACTTTAGTGACGTCTCTAGGATCAAATAATTGTACATCCAGCAGTGTACAGATTGACACAAAAGCTTTACAGTTGCAAGTAAAAACTAGATTTTATTTCAATTTAAACAATCCATAATTTCCTTAACAATCTCGTATTTCGTAAGTTTCTGTTGATTATTGACAAACTAAATCACGAAAGAATTATAGTCATAAAGTTTTTACATATTTATTCGTATGTAAATAAAAATTCAATCTATGGTCAGAAACTTTGTTACTTGGCATACGAAAATGTAGCCAATTGATAAAGTTAAAAACAATTTATTTAGTCGCAAGTCTGCAGCAATAGTATTTGTTGTTTTACGTGATCATAATATTTACTGATAAATAACTATAGCACAATGCATTTATAGTTATTGTTTTTATATAACCCATAATTTATCCCTGGCCATACTTTATAAATAAGATATTTTATTAATGAAATCGATTTCAATAAAACTTTCCCAATAATATTAACGACGCTTAATATCACGGTGAATAAAGAAGTTTTTTTTTTTTTTACAAACAAATTATTTTATTTCATTGATTGACCAAACAAATAATACTTTAAGCACCTACAATTAATCATTTTTTATTTTCTTCTTAGTGCAATGATGAGAAAAATAAAACCATTAGTTTTTCAATATGTATTCCCCAACTGTCTATAACACAAATCATATTTATTTATTTAAACCTATAATTATATAATACTTGATATGAGGGTATTACTTGCAAGCCCGTCTTATTCCAAAGTTGTTGAAACATGAACCATGAATGTAATTTAGTGGATGAAAATAAAATTTATAAAAATCAGTCTCAAATATGGCTTGATTGTAACATCCAACATATAGTTCCAAAGTAATGTAAAACTAAAAATATTTCTTTTTTTCAAAATGAAATTCTAGGTTCATTTAACCATTTTAAAATAGGTCGTGTTTGTAAGTAACACCCTCAAATGATAAGTCTAATACTGATCATTAAGCTTATTGCATTCAAAATTATTGAAAAGTATTTTTACATACCGATTAGTAATGCAAATATTTGGATGTAACAGTATTTTCTGATACTCTCAGTACATAGCAGTTATCGCTTTTATAGAACAAAGCCTTAAGTCCTTTGCAAAGTCAATTAATTTATTTAACTACCGTTTAATTATTAGACCTTAAGTAGGAGCTCTTATGCGTGGAAACGTCCTGGTGCCGTTGAAAGGAGGAAAGTTATACCTGAGAAAGGGTGGTCCCTTAATATTCACACCGAGTACTCCCTTAGTTTACTTTCTAATCTCTTGCAATTTTCACAATCGCGCAATATTTATTTATTGTGTGAGTGAAATAAGTTAAAATGTGCAACATTTCTGTTTCAAAGAGAAAGTTCCCAGACGTTGGATTAAAAAACTTTTCTTTCGTATTTATATGCGTACTAATATATATATATATATATATATAATATAAAAAAATACTTATTCATCGCTTTCAAATCAGGAGAGAACAGTATGTAGCGTTTTCTTGTTAAAAACAAGTTGAAGATCTCTTGGACTCTGAGACAATGGCGAATTAGTGATACGTACAACGAGGTAGGTCAATGCTCCAAGATACAGTATTATTATTAATTTTACGAAAAATATGTGTACATATAATCTGAAAAATCATCGCAATAAAAAAATGGGTATCAATCAAAATATTGTATCTTCTAATCATATATATATTTTTAAATAGTTCTTTAAATTTGAATCGTTCAAATTATGTACATTCACACAAGTTTTATCAATAACGACCCGGGCTTAATTCTTCGTTGAAACACCTTCAGTCGAAATCTTAAATAAAATAATTCTTTGTTACTCCTAATAAAAAAACAAAATGTTTTTTTCAAGTAATACCAGTTTGAAATAAGATTTTTTTCAAGACGCATTGCTCACTAGTTCAATGATATCATATTTATATTTTAACATTGTTTACCGAATAAATCAATAGTTTAATGTTAAAAATGACAAAATTATCTAATTCAACTCTGTTTAAATGTATGAAACTTAAACATAAAAATACAATGAGCTCAGTAAGGTATGAGTTACTGCCATGTTATATAAGGCGCAGTTGTCAGTCATTTGTGAATGATTTTTAACATACTTTGAGCACTAAATTTTGTCATTTATTTCTTCACACTAAGCAAAGATAAAATATTTCCATGAAATATTATAGATAAGCTGGTAAGCAAAGATTTTCAGATATATATGCAAGGTGTCGTATTGATGGGAAAAAATAGAATATACGTAAATGAAAATTGACAATTACTAATACTGTATTGAGATCTATTATATTGACTTGGTAGATTTATTGGACAAGAAAATTTCAAAAATAGTAACGTATAAATCATTAAGAGAAAAAAATATTCTAGATATCTTATGTTTAGTTTAAAATATTTATTTTACAATACGTATTGATCAAAGATATATAAATCAGTAACTTAAATAAAGCTCTCAGCTTTTGTTAACTTACGTTACAGCGTAAGTGTATGTAACCAATAATTATTCTTCATCAAATTCCTGATGGAAGTCATCTGCCCGGCAGCGATACGCCATTCATTAAAACGTCTAATCAATCCATCATGAGCTTCAATGCTTTGTGACTTGCCCATTATTTGAGATTTAAGATATAGAGTTGTGCTTCCATCAGATTGAAATTAGAGGGTTAGTGTTATGCTATAAAAAAATATAATAGTCATCGGCGCATTAATAAGTAGTGTATAGAATTAAAACATCATCTAAAGGGTTGAATGGGGTAAATACATTTGATATGTTGATTAATTCAACATTAACTTGACAAAACTCTGTTGTAATAAGGTGATAAAAAAAAAATCTAGTTTTAATGTTACCTACATACATCAGCATTAGATCACTATGAAACTACACAACTTGCATTAGTAAAACTGACCACAAAGAGATAGATTTCATTTTTTTTTTTTATTTATTTATTCTATCAAATTAGTTTCATTTATTTCCCATTCGAAAAATTTACTTTTTAAAGTTTAATTCAACATATTCAAGAAGTACTGCCTGCTACATAGTTGATCGACTTATCTTTTTTGATTGGGTTAAAACAGAAATGGTGAATTTGTAATTACTCTCTCTCGTCCATTATTAAGAATCTGTAAGTTGGAGAGAATTGACATTCATGCATTGAAATTCATAAATCGATTTTCAAATCAATTAACAAACTGTCTGAACTAGTGAGCACTCAAACCGAAGTCAATGACGTTGATCACTCGACCATGGACCCGAAATTTTAAATAATTAGTAATATTTTTAGTAGTATATAATATTTTAATATGAATGGGAAAAATTCTAGTGGTATTGAGCAATAGTTCAAAATGAATTAACTATGGAGAATCTGCACAATCGTTTTACAGAGACCGGTTTTCACTCTTTCAATCTATTATTTTTTAGTGGAACAAAGAAGATGGATAAGGCTAGAATATAACTGATATTTAAGCTCTCTTGATGTAATCCGTTTAAAGAATCGAATTTGACTGAAAAATCAATCATTTAAAAATTAAATCCCGATAATCGAAACTGTGACCCCGAAATCTATAGTATGAGTCCCTTACAACGCTTACAACTTGGTTACGAGACTGACAAGCGCACAGTAATATTACAAGCATGTCATTAAAATGCTATGTAACATTATTTGAATGTTATTTCTAGATTCAATTAAATTAAAATCGATGCGAGAGTACTTGTCTTAAAACTTTCTGAACAGTAACAATGTGTTTCTTAGCATGTTCAGAAAAGCTTTGTTCTCTGATAATATGCTGGCTTCAAAACTTCTCCCGGATAAAGCTTTAGGCATGTACACATTCCAAAAGTTGAATCCTTCATTTCCGCGTAAACGGTTTCCCGCAAAATGTGACAAGAATAATAATTATTATGAAAAGGTTCAATTTTATAGCCTAAGAAGCCATGCGTAATCTCTCTCCGCGACAATATATAAGCGTTAAAACTCTTCACAACGGTGTGAATTTTGATTATTTGAAACGAAGTTTTGATTTTTTATGAAGCGAAAATTATTCCATGATAGGAATCTTGTGTACTTACTTGCAACACATATTTACATCTGAAAAATCGTAAGTTATGTATTTTTTTTTGTATTCAGTGAATTACAACAAACAAATAATGATTGATTTTGCACATACATATATGTAAGTATCGATGTAGTTTTGAAAATATCAAACACGGACGAATCAAAACATTTGCTTTGAAAAATCGTATGGAATGTTTTAATTTATTTCTTTAGCGATTGCTCACTCACAGAATTTAAAAACTATCTTTGAGATGCTGTGTCTTTATTAATTGCTCCACGTGAAATAAACTTGGAGATCCCATTCTTTTATTAAAAAATAATTAATTAATCCAAATTTTTGTTTGGTTATTATTGTTGGGTCCGTAGCGGGGTGGTTAACATCGTTGGTGTCCGTGAGAGATCTCAAGTGTTCAAGTCCCAGTATGAACGGAATTTTTCAATCGATTCATCGATTTCTGTTTAAAGGCATGGGTCTATTGACTCCCTTCTACCCTTCCGACTATTTAATAAAAAGGTGTAGTAAGAATGAATAGTCAACCACTAACCCTGTCCTACCCATTATTTTTTCTGTTTCCACTATCCACTAAAAATAAATGTTGAGTTAGTTATGTTCTTGTACTTTTGAGTTGAGATACTTCCATTAGGAAGCCATATGTTTCATTGGAAGTGGAGATGGATTAAGAAAATGATCGGAAGAGCTTTCTATTGATAACCTAATTACATATTCTTCTTAAAGAATATTATTTGTATCACTGTTTTTAATGAATTTATGTGGCAGAAACCCACTTTTAACATTTCTATTACAATATCAACTATCAAAAAAATACTTTTTTAAAAACTTACAAAAAGCGAATAACGATAAGTCGATGATTATCAATATTTATTGCGAAACCTTTAGTATTTATTAGATAATATATTGTAGAACAATGGTTCGGTAATACTAGTAAATATTTGAACGTATTGAGAGTTAATGCAGCATACAAACGCATATATTATGCAGACTCTAGTAACTGGATGCATAATACTGACTATGCCAAACAGTTGAGTTCATCTGTGAGCTATTTTCATTACAATTTAGTATCGGTTGATTAAGTATACACGGATGACCGCATTGTTAAGAAGCTTTGTGTTTGTAAAGACTGCTAAAACGTCATAAATTATAAATATAAACACCCCTTGTGAGTGAACAAACAAAGCTTTTAGACTATCTATGTGAAGTTAACTTCCTTCCTAATCATAATAAAACAAAATGCAATGTTTGGCAGCATAAAGTTCCAGGTCCAATTCCTGGAATGGTCAAAATCATAGTTTGATTTTTCTGTTTGATATTTAAAACCTTGGGTATGGATGGGCGTTATACTTTTTTGTCTTAACAGGTAAAGCATGACCGGATTATTTTGCTGAATATTTAAAAGAATAGTAATTAATAAAATATTCAATATGCTTACATAACTCATTGTGAATAGCGAACTATTATAATAAAAATGAGTTGAAATTTACTATAGATTTTTGTTATAATATGATTTTTCGATAATACTAATACTTCAATACACAAATTAAATTGAGGGTTAAAATACGCGAGCAACATTTAGCTGCCGTGTGTGCGCCCAATATGAGTTTTATATGAAAAAAATCGAATGTCACCGAGACGCAAACTGTCGGCTGCGGATGTATTTCCACACTTATATTTTACGATGCAACGCAAATTTGTAATATTATAAAGTTTACAAAAAAACTTGGTTGTCATATATTTTTGGCTACATCCCTCTTGCCAGGGAAAATGTTTTTTATTCTCTTTCGTGTGGTGAATTATTTATTGTACATGCAATACTTTTGTTACGTAAAAATATGAATAGAGATGTCAAGGTTTACATGGGTCCGGGAAATAATTCTTTACAATATTAAATGTTGCAAAGTCCTTTCTTGTATTATATAAAACTTTCTCGGAGATGTTATTCATGTCTTTCAAGTCCAAGAACGAATCAAAACGTTTCCCGCGTTTTCAATCTCGGTCAGTTCAAACTTTTTCCAGCTAAAATCAGTGTCGTGTAAAATAGTCGGAATCTGAGAGGGTCAAAATATTTAATGTTCGATATTTTAATTATTTCATATTTCAGTAAAGTCCGTTGGCTTTGATTACTGTGCTCCTAGGATCAAATCTAAGTGCTAAACCATAAATGTCTGTGATGTCTTAAATTCCGATTAACAAACCACTATTTATGTCTTATTTGGGTCCGTAGCGCACTGTTCAACGTCGTTGGATTATTGGATGGATCTTACGGGCTTGAGTCCTAGTAAGAACAGTATTTTTTCAGTAAATTTATTGATTTCTGTTCAAAGGCATCAGTGTTTGTGATGCCTAAAAATATTCCCCTACCCTTTCAAACCTAAAATAACGGGCCGCAGCAAAAATATAATTAAACCATTACTCATGTCCTACCCTTCCTTATCCCTCTATTCATAATCTCTTCGAAAAAGAAAGTATGAGTAACTGAGTTATAAACAGCTCACAGAAAACACTTTTGTTGAGATACTTTCAATTGGAAGCTATACGTTCCACATTGAGAGCACATATTGATTTTTAAAAAAGTTATGTTTTAAACTCATCTTTATGTTATTATTTTCCTGGAAAAATTGAGGTTGAGTGATTGAGTAACAAGCAGTTCTCGTAGATCAACTTCTGTAGAGATTTACTCAATTAAGAGTTCAATGGCTTAGTTTGGCAGAAGTCATGGCTACAAAACATATGTATACACAATATATAAATGGTACTATGCAATTTATTGTTTTGAATTTTGGATACATATTTATGAAATCACTGCACTGTTTGTTACCCGACATTTGTGTATTTTTGCGAAAACTGTTCTTCCTATTATCTGAAGTATGTATAATTATTGTGGCAAACACAAACATTAAATTATAAACTAAGTCTACAAAAATGCTACAGTGCAACTAAAGAATTGTATCTCAATATTGCTTCGCAACTAAATATTTTTGCTGTCCATAATATAAATTTGAATCGGTGTGACAAATCAACAACACATGTTAAATTTGAACGATTCAAATTTAATATTGAAATTACACCAAGCACCTTTAGTCGAAATCTTAAATTATAACAACACATGTGTTTTGATTATGAAATTCGTTTTGAAGTAAATACGTCTTTTGACTATATGACTTTGGGCTTTTTTAAATGATATCTACAATTATATTATATTTATACTTTATTTTTATTCCTAATAATAAGATTTAAATTCACATTCTCTTGCAACATCTAAACTTAAGTTTTTTTATTCTTATTGTAGAATATTTTCTAAGTTATATTCAAACCAAAACTTATTTAAATAAGGATCTATATTGCTTGTATGTATGTAAAATTATTTCGCATTGTAAACACTGCAATGAATCGACGTTTAATTTATCTATAGAATTTAGTTTAATTGAACATCCATTGTTTAATACAATAACAAGATTTTGCTGAAAATACTGGTTAATTTTACGTTTACAGATGTTGATACATGATATTGATAATAATTTTCTAATATGGCCGATCAAAAAAATATATACGTCACTGCACCGTAGTCCAATAGTCGGAGTGAGGTTCCAGTTGTGGCGTATCCGGGTTCCCATGCACGAACCCGGAGGGGTGTTTTATTCTGAATATGAATTCGGAATGTCGGCGAAAGGGATCCGGAAATTGAGCGAGGCCAGGTCTTTCTGGCCAGCGGATCGACAAAATGAACGCGCAAATGGGATATTGACCATTTTATTTCGCTTTGAATAACAAGTGATGTCCTCTCGTGCCATAGTAGTTACCAGAGAGCTTAGAAACGTCAGGTCTTTACAATGAAAAGGTCTATTGTTGAAAAATAATTGAAAGAACAATGAGTATCGGCTACGGGAAATTTCTGAATGCAAACATTCAATTAACGGATAATCTTATTAAAGAATCTGCCCTGGCTACCTACAACACATGAGAAAAATAATCAACATTATTTCATATGCACGGTGTTCATTGAAATTTCGTTGAAATTTTTCACAATCATGATGCTTTATCCCAAAATCATTTATATTTATAAGTAAATATCAAATATATGTAAATTAATCTTAACAAAAACATGTTTATATAAAAAATACGCAATGTAGTTTAATTCCTAGTGTTAAGTAAATTAGACATTAAGCATCCCTTAGCATAATACCGGTCAATTAAGTAAAACAAAAGTGTTTTTTCATTATTGGAATGTAATTTTTCAAAATTTCCATACTTAAGATAAATTTAAATATACTTTTGCAAAGCGAACAGTTATTGATATTATTAAAAAAAAACATTCAAGCCTTACACGGAACAAATACAACTTTGGACTGCACCACGAAAGCATGGTTTTACTTAAAATGATTTGCAATTACTCAACTTTTAGTAGTATAATCTAAACTTAATTTATGCAATCAAAATAAATGAAGATAACCAACGTCATCTTTATGTTCTTAAATGCTTTGAATCCTTAATACTGACTATTAAAAACTAAGACTGAGTCAACTCCATGGTAAGTAATGTAATTCTTAAGGACAGCATGTTACGGGTTAAAGCATCGAAATGAATAACTTGGAAAAATATTATTGTGCAGTAAAACCGTGTACCCATACGCATTTTTTTATATTTTGTGATATTGTAAAGAACTGTATGATTGTCATTTTTAAAAAAGTAAAAAAAACTTTTACTATTTAGATTTTGAGCATTCTTATGTTCGAAAATTTTGAACATGTACATATATTGTTGTTTTCCTTTTATGTATATGATTTTAGTTCAAATAAAAATAGTGTTCTTATCCTCAGACAAACAAAGTAAAATTTTCAACACTGTAAAAAACAAAACAATTATTATTACGTATTCATGAGCACGATCCTTAAATGTGATTTACACTATTGCTCCACTGAGGGGTATATTGCTTAGAATACAATATTTTTCCATTATGCATTTAGATTACTCGGCGAGACATTTGAGTGCTAACGTGCTACATTGTCGCCTCATGCTGAGAGGAAAATGTCTCTATGTGAATATTTTTTACATTAACTGCAGTAGTATATATATATTCTGTCACATTAATAGCCAAAGATAAACTGTTATTCGTGTTTTTGGTAATATAGCACATTTTTGTGTCACATGTTTACATCTATGCAGTTTATGTGTGTTTTGTATGAGCATATTTTGTTAAGAAGGGTTTTTTCACGTTTAATAAATTAAGCGCATTAAATTACTAATATATATGAAATACCAATCTCATGGGCCTAGTTCCATGTCCCACACTCTCACAAGGTTAACTAAACATTTCAGAATGACAGTAATTTTATTTCTGGTATATTATTCTAATCATTTTTATAATGCATCATAATTTTATACAATACGTGCACAAGAAAATTAATATTTTTTTCTAAAAATATTTCACGGATTCATATATTTTATGTTACACACAATATAATTAATTTCTAACACCAGTCAAGTAATTAAACACATCACCCAATCAGGGCAGCGTTCAAAAATTTTTCAATCAATATATATATCATTACAAAAAAATATATCTATGAATACTTACAATGTGCTTATCTTGTTAGGGCATTAAAAAAAGAAGAATGATTCCTGGCAGAATAAAAGACAAAGTTTGAATATATAATAAATACGGTGATTCAATATTAGAAAAATAATACCAAAGAATATTAGATTAAATGTCAGTTCCAAAACTAATAAGATTTTATTTTACTTGTTAAAATGACTTGGAAGGTTTATTTCATATAAATTAAATCTGTTTTTTTATTCAGAAAGGTAATTATACTTGTTATGATTTTCTCTCTCGTGTGTGATTATCAAAACGTGGTCTTACCAAATTGACCTAGGAATTATATTACTTATAACAAAGTTTAACACTATCTGTATTATAAAATATTAATACTCATTTCTACAAACTAGTCCTCAAATTAAGATTATTAATTTTTCCCCGTTTTTTCAGACATTGAAGGTTATAAGCTTGTCAATTGAACATTATATAAAAAATATTTTGTTTTTAATATATAGTTGAATAGAAATATGGCTGATAATTACTATGATTTCAAAAAAGTATCACGAGAGTACTTAAATATTGTTTCTTCAAATTATTTATCAAGTATAATAATGTTAAACATTCGGGTTACAAAAGCGAGAGATAAAATGAAAAAAAAACTTCGAAATCTGTACATACGTATAGCACACTTGACGCTATGTAAAGCTTTGAAAAGCTTTGAAACTTAGTGTTTGGTATCCCATCAGAAAGTTCCGCTGATGAAGCTAACGGAAGGAGCGGTGCTTTTGCCTGGCCGCTCGGATATTTGGAATTCGCCTTCAAAATGGGAACCGGAAATTCACTTTCCCGAGCGCGGCAAGGTGCGCATGCAAATCTGAGGCTGTGATATCGACACTACCTAGCGCTTTTTTAGAAACGTTATATTTAGACGATAAAATATATTTAATTAAAAATATATTGTATACTTACCAGACACATGTTTTTTAAATTAAGATACCAAAGACGTAATGTAGTTTTCAATCAAGTTGGGATCTACTTAAAAAAATGAAATATTATTATATATATTAATACTCGATAATGTCCGAATGATTGCATGATTGTCCGCGTTTTTCCCCTCCCCCTGCCCCTTCCCCCTCCCTCCTCACCAGCTCCGCTGACGCAATATTTTTATTCATACTAAAGACATATTTTCCCAATACACTGTTTTTTATTTGACGGAACAAATCAAGTCGCTGAAAAATTGAATTATCACACAAAAAAACGCCACGACCGTCGATCGAACCATCGCCTGTAGATTATGAGTTGAGATCGTTACCGCTCGGGCAAACACACAACTGTCAGAATTGATCTAATTTAAATATTATATATTAAGCACACATTTAAATTATTCTAAAAATTCCAAAATACGCATACTTCACATGCATACATAAACAGTTGAATTATTCCAAAAATTCAATAATTTACGAGGTCTATTTCTGCTAATAGGAAAAATAATTGTTAGCAAACTTAAACATTATTCCAAAAATTAAGTAATTTACAAGGACTATTTTTGCTACTATGAAAAATGGTTGTTAGCAAACTTAAACATTATACCAAAAATAAAATAATTTACGAAATTTCTGCTTCTAAGAAAAATGGTTGTTAGCAAACTTAAACATTGTTCCAAAAATTAAGTAATTTACAAGGACTATTTTTGCTACTATGAAAAATGGTTGTTAGCAAACTTAAACATTATTCCAAAAATTCAATAATTTACGAGGTCTATTTCTGCTAATAGGAAAAATAATTGTTAGCAAACTTAAACATTATTCCAAAAATTAAGTAATTTACAAGGACTATTTTTGCTACTATGAAAAATGGTTGTTAGCAAACTTAAACATTATACCAAAAATAAAATAATTTACGAAATTTCTGCTTCTAAGAAAAATGGTTGTTAGCAAACTTAAACATTGTTCCAAAAATTAAGTAATTTACAAGGACTATTTTTGCTACTATGAAAAATGGTTGTTAGCAAACTTAAACATTATTCCAAAAATTCAATAATTTACGAGGTCTATTTCTGCTAATAGGAAAAATAATTGTTAGCAAACTTAAACATTATTCCAAAAATTAAGTAATTTACAAGGACTATTTTTGCTACTATGAAAAATGGTTGTTAGCAAACTTAAACATTATACCAAAAATAAAATAATTTACGAAATTTCTGCTTCTAAGAAAAATGGTTGTTAGCAAACTTAAACATTGTTCCAAAAATTAAGCAATTTACAAGGACTATTTTTGCTACTATGAAAAATGGTTGTTAGCAAACTTAAACATTATTCCAAAAATTCAATAATTTACGAGGTCTATTTCTGCTAATAGGAAAAATAATTGTTAGCAAACTTAAAAATTATACCAAAAATAAAATAATTTACGAAATTTCTGCTTCTAAGAAAAATGGTTGTTAGCAAACTTAAACATTGTTCCAAAAATTAAGTAATTTACAAAGACTATTTTTGCTACTATGAAAAATGGTTGTTAGCAAACTTAAACATTATTCCAAAAATTAAATAATTTACGAGGTCTATTTTTGCTACTATGAAAAATGATTGTTAGCAAACTTAAAAATTATTCCAAAAATTAAATAATTTACGAGGTCTATTTCTGCTAATAGGAAAAATAATTGTTAGCAAACTTAAACATTATTCCAAAAATTAAGTAATTTACAAGGACTATTTTTGCTACTATGAAAAATAATTGTTAGCAAACTTAAAAATTATACCAAAACTAAAATAATTTACGAAATTTCTGCTTCTAAGAAAAATGGTTGTTAGCAAACTTAAACATTATTCCAAAAATTCAATAATTTACGAGGTCTATTTCTGCTAATAGGAAAAATAATTGTTAGCAAACTTAAACATTATTCCAAAAATTAAGTAATTTACAAGGACTATTTTTGCTACTATGAAAAATAATTGTTAGCAAACTTAAAAATTATACCAAAAATAAAATAATTTACGAAATTTCTGCTTCTAAGAAAAATGGTTGTTAGCAAACTTAAACATTATTCCAAAAATTAAGTAATTTACAAGGACTATTTTTGCTACTATGAAAAATGGTTGTTAGCAAACTTAAACATTATTCCAAAAATTAAATAATTTACGAGGTCTATTTCTGCTAATAGAAAAAATAATTGTTAGCAAACTTAAACATTATTCCAAAAATTAAGTAATTTACAAGGACTATTTTTGCTACTATGAAAAATAATTGTTAGCCAACTTAAAAATTATACCAAAAATAAAATAATTAACGAAATTTCTGCTTCTAAGAAAAATGGTTGTTAGCAAACTTAAACATTATTCCAAAAATTAAATAATTTACAAGAATTTCTGCTTCTAGGAAAAATGGTTGTTAGCAAACTTAAACATTATTCCAAAAATTCAATAATTTACGAGGTCTATTTCTGCTAATAGGAAAAATAATTGTTAGCAAACTTAAACATTATTCCAAAAATTAAGTAATTTACAAGGACTATTTTTGCTACTATGAAAAATGGTTGTTAGCAAACTTAAACATTATTCCAAAAATTAAATAATTTACGAGGTCTATTTCTGCTAATAGGAAAAATAATTGTTAGCAAACTTAAAAATTATACCAAAAATAAAATAATTTACGAAATTTCTGCTTCTAAGAAAAATGGTTGTTAGCAAACATAAACATTATTCCAAAGATTAAATAATTTACAAAATTTCTGCTTCTAGGAAAAATGATTGTTAGCAAACTTAAACATTATTCCAAAAATTCAATAACTTACGAAATTTCTGCTATTACGAAAAATAGTTGTTAGCAAACTAGAACATTATTCCAAAAATAAATAATTTACAATTTAAATACTGCAGGGCAGGGCTGTCGATATACGCCCCGAGATATTTCTTTTACTATCAGAATTTCTGGATTATTCAATAAATAGGTTAGTAATTTATTTTTCACGCCAGTAACTTTTCTGACTACTTAAAAATGCAACAAAAATCCCTCCGTTGAGGTCAACGGGCTTACAGCTAGTATATATTAATGGTCATGGGATAATTTTTAATATGGAAAGAAACTTTTGTTTTTTTTTTTGTTTATATTATGTAATTTGTTTTGAATTGTTTTTTATTCAAACACATTTTGTTAATTTAAACATGATTTTAGATCAGAACATATGAAACGGTGAAACGGTGAATTTAAGTTCAATAAATATTTAGTCAAGAATTTAAATAGTTTATAGTGTTTATTTCTTGTTGAAGTTTATTTTATGGATAATAGTTTTTTTAATTATAGTTACTTAGGTATTATACCCAATTAAAACTATATACACATATTTTATTTCTCATTTTATTTAACTTGAATTCATTTTTAAATGACAATATTTATTCGCTCAGAAAATCTGAAAAAAATATAAGCATACATATGTTTTTATTTCAATCAACTATGGAATAAAAAAAAACATTTCAACATTTTTAAAACTATATTTGTATCTAAAAAAACAACGGTGATTTTAATCAATATTAATCTTATATAATTATTCAAAATAAAATTAACTATACATAGCAACGTATTTATAATAAATGTTGTAGCCATAATAAAATATAATACCTCGAATATATTATTTAATACTCTTTTATCTGTTTGGTGTACTTAAATTTGATTTATGTACAAATTTTATCTTCGTAGTTGTTCTCAAATGGATTAGTTGTGTACCCAGTGATTTAACTCTAATCTTCAGAACCGTTTTGATTAATGACCTACAGCCAAAATAATTGATGAGCATTTTATAAAACTATTTTAAGCTAAACGTTCAAATTATTATCCACGATTTATTAGATGAGACGTTTACGCATTGCTATTGATTACTCGTATTACTTAAGCAACGAAAACTAATTATTCAATATATTATACAAGCTATCAATGATTCGACTTAATAATTTGAGTAGGTATGCAAAAATGAAAATATACATAGATATCTGTTTTTGTTTTTGGTTCACTTATTCACATTTTTTACTGTAATTTGTATTTTTTTTTCAATGTCAATTGTTTTTTATACCTTTCTTTTTCAATTTGTTTGTTTACAAATAACACTATTAAATTATATTTCTTATCAGTTGATAAACTGGTCCTGATCATGGTAAATAAAATCGGAAACAAGCGAAAAGGAAGATTGTGTTTTTCTTAATACGCCTTTCCACTAATTATTGACAATAACCACCGTAAAACTGAAATAATTTAATAGCCACGGTCTTAATTACCAATTTTTGAAAATGGATTAGGGTTGAATTTAACACATTTAAAGTATAAGAGATACCCACGTCTTAAGATATAAATCTATAAATAAATTTAAAAAAAAAACAAATGCTTGAATGAGGCCATTTTTGGATTAAATCTCAAGAGCATTAGCCATTAGCCTTTTGAGAATATAGTTTTCCTTGTAGTCTATGATCAAGGTATGTTTGAGCGTGAATTTAAGAAAATATATAAATACATCTCTAAAATTTTTCTTTTCAGAATGAAAGCGTGGTTCGATAAAAACATTATTATGCTCGCAAAGTAATATAAATGTGGTATACTTTTTCAAATATATATGCTACATGCTGGCATATTTATTAGCGTATCCCGTACATCGCAGTGCGCATTTTTGCCGTTTCTTCAAAATTTATTTACCATTATTATCAGGCATGGAGATGTTCGCAGCTTTTGAAATATTAAGTTTAGGTAGAATGATAAATTACCCGAGAATATATGTTCCACACGTCCCTGGACACAAGAATATATTACTAGCAAAGCGTATTATGCATCAAGGAAAAGTAATATTACCTATTAAAGCAGACATGACCAACCCGCGGACCAATTGAAGACTTCTTGCGGCACGATTGAAGTTTTCATCATTCTATATTTTGCATTTTGGTATTCTTACAATAAAAAAAATCAACTCCATTTCACGTGGAGGTAGAATCAGCACCTTCAAATTAACAATTGAAGTTAATATAACTGCAATCAAGCATAGGATTAATGTTTTGTTCAGAGGTAATAAGCTTGAGTTTTATAGGAAATATATCCTCGATGGTATATTTCCAAAATGTAACATTTTGAACTACATTTGCTGTGAATCGTTATTTTCAAAATTTTATGTAGTAAAAACGATGTGTAACAGAAGGCTTAATGAAATCACTACTAATTAGGGTCTCCAATCCCTGGATCTCGTCCAGTTTTGTGATCCTGAAATCCCGGGATTATGATAGTACTAATTCTGAGATTTTGGGATTGAGAAAATTTGAAAAAGTTGCGCGAGGGTTGAAAATAAAAGGTCCCATTTTTTTCATTTTGATAATTCCGCAAATTCTTGGGCTTTTGAAACTGTAATTCTCGGAAGAGGATTTCAAAATCACTGAGCGAAAATTTATCAATCCCGATTCCCGAGTTTATACACGATTTTATGGTAAATGTTCGAGATTGGGTACCCTACTAACAATCAACTGCGATGCGCGTTGGCTAAATTACTAGTTGATTGATATGAAAAATATATCAAACCATATACAAAAACAATTAGCTATAAGGTAAAAACATATTTTGGATAAGTTGTTTTTTTATATGTACAGCCAAACTCAGTCATATTTTTTTGACCCACCGACCGATTTGGGTTGAGCATCCCTGTTTTTAACGTTTACCATACTTTTTTTGAAAAATGGTTTCGGAAAAAGTGTAAGGATATTTTATCAAAAGTTGTAATTAATCGATTCTTTTGTACTCTTTATACTTTCTAAAGAATCTGAAGGGTTTAAATAGTGGGCATTAGAAATAAGAATTTTTCGCATTGGCAAAATTTTGACAACTTTGAATCACTTCATCAAAATGTAAAGAAAATAGTTCAGTAAACAACTTAATTTCCAGTTAAATCAATCTTTCATTTATTGTCAGCTAGTTTTTTTTTACTGCGAATTTTCATGATTTTCAAACAGTTAAGTTTTTTTTTTTTGATTCCCAGAGAAAACAATCCTATTTTAAAAGTTTATAACACTTTTTGATCCTACACTATGCTTCATGCAAAACAAAGAGATTCCTGATTGTGTTATTTCATGTAAGTATACTAAAACAACGTCTCAAGATAGCATAAATATTCATATTCTTGGTGCATTCACGCTTGTGCAACTTTTACTGGTTTTGATTACGTTATTCAACTTTTTGCAGTGAGTCTTTGTTAAGTTTCCCTGGCATAGAAATATTATTGCAGTATTAACGAGAAACTTTTGTAAATTTCATTAAAAAAAGACTCGTAGAAAGTAAAGTGTTTTGGTAAGAAAAAGTCTGCATATTTGCATATAAACGTTTGCATAAACTTATTCATCTAAGTTGTAGCAACAAAAAGCAACACTGCAAATGAATTGCATTTTTTAACATAACTTACTAAATTATTTGAGATTGGAAAATAAGTAAAAAACATAGACTAAAAATTAATCAATGTAACTAAATCCAACGTAGTTAGAGTTTTTTTGATTTTTATTTACCAAAACTTGATCTTTTAATGCTCGAAAAAGAGTTACTAAGCTTTTTCCAGAAACAAAAAAATAATTATAGAAAAAGTTATCTTTTAAGCTGCTACACATAATAATTAGGTGCAGATTCTGCACAGTAAAGTGGGACCTAAAATCTTGTAACAATATTACATACATATATAATGTTAAGAAAATTAAATAAAAAACAAATGAATACTGGATTTTGTTATTCAAATAAGATGTGTTCAATCATAATCAGAGCAGCTATAAAATTTATGAAAAAATATGCTTTTACACCTACATCATAACATAACTATAACATAATATTCTAAAAACATCTCTTAGAGAAATTTTTAAAATCAAGAAGCCAAAAAAGGGAACCAAAATATTTAGGATATGTATTGTTTTAAAGCAAGCATTCTGCGTTACCGCTACATAATGTCCAGAACAAAAAGTTTGCAATTAATAAGTGTTATCCAAAAATAACTTTGATAGTATTTTGACAATCAATGGCAAAATAAAAACTTATTAACAATTCGCATACTTAATAACATACTAGTTTATCGATTTTTGAAGTAAAGTAAAAATTAACAACAATTCAATCCTTGTCCCCAAAGACGTACATTTCAGTAAAACTATAATATTTCATTGTTTCGAAAATCTAGATACGCCTGTATATAATTTAAAATATAATTTATTGTAAAGAAATTTCTGCAATATAAATTATATATTGCCTCTATCATGTATCTTAAATTTTAAATTTAAATTTAATTAATATTTGTAACTTTTCCGAAACCCGACCATAAAAATAGTCCAGTGCTGACCGATAAACTTATTTATTTCGATATAATAAATGTTTCTCTTTATGTCTTGTTAAACATTTTATTCTTTAAGTTGGTTAAGCGATGGATTTTATTTAAAAAAAACAATATCGTTTTTTATGGCATTCATGTCGTTGGATATATCATACAATATGTTGGAGAAACTGAAAGTGTTTAAGTAGTAAAAAAATTAAAGCGATTATTCAAACAATGAATCGGACTAATAGAACGGTCAGAAATATAATTCTATGTTTATTCTATGAACTGCGGGATGTCTGACGGTCTGGTTAAGTGATAGAAAACTTTTTATCTAGTGTGGTAAAAAAAATATCTTATTTTTGATATAGTCAAATCAAATATGGTAAGTAAATATTTAAGACATGTGCAGATGAGAACAAATGAAAATTTTTCAAAAATTTAAAAATTGTATGACATGTTGTATAAAAAATAATTTTAGTTACAGCTGATGTCAATTTGATATGTACATGTAAATAAAATCTCGTCTCAAAATTTAACACCCGAAATAAATAAATCAAATTTAAGCTAGAGAAAATAAATGAATAGCATGTACTTACTGACAATTAATTTATTAGCCGAAGAGCCTTTGCTGATAACTACTTGACTGGCTCTTCATTATATCGAAACTTCATACGTAAAGTATTGTAACTTCATAATCGGCACTTTTTTGGAGAGCGGGTGAGTGAGACAAAAACTGAGATTTTCATTAAAAATATTATAATTAGAATTTGGTGCTAAACGATCATATGTATGCTCGTCGTACACCTAGCTTCTGACACGTTAAACCACTCACTCTCTTGTGAAATTTGGATTTTGAAATTAATACTTTACTTAGTGTTGAAATATAATCGACGCCAAATAAAAGTTTCAAAAAAAATACGGATTATATTCCTATAATTTAAGATTTCGACTGAAGGTGCATGGTGGAATTTCAATATTAAATTTGAATCGTTCAAACTATGTACACTCCCACAGATTTTGTCACTAACGACCCGGGTTTCGCCTTTCGGCATCTTCAGGCGTTCAAGCGCACGGATGAACTTGAACTGACGCTTAGTAAATGGATGTTTCGTGTTTATATATTAAATAAATGCATCACTGAGTCTAAAGCCATCGCTGGCGAAAAGGGTAAGCTCATGGGAATTCCCAAAGATTTGAGTAGTGAGTGGTTTTTATAATTATAATATTAGTGCGCTTGAACGCCTGAAGATGCCGAAAGGCGAAACCCGGGTCGTTAGTGACAAAATCTGTGGGAGGATTACATTCTGTCATTTATGGTGATATAATTGGTGTTTTATGATTATATTTAGTTTAAAAAGAATCTTAACATATAGATTAAATATAATTGACGCGTAAATAAATAATGATTAATTAAAAGTCAATATTTTTTAATACTTACTTTTAACTCGTGACTCTGGCTGGTATCTTAATAATATTTAATCGAACTCAATAACAAAGAGACGGTCATAAGCAATCAAATCTTTTATCATGAAATTCTTAATTAATTAAAAAATCCAGTCTTTGATCACGAAACGATGTTGAGACAAAATTTAATATGAACTTTACTTCTTGGCTACAGTGATCATGTTATATACCAATAAGCTAACGGTGAATTGATATTGTATAAGCAATCTGATTTTCATAACTATAGGCAAAAAATAAATATGTTTGTGTATAACGAGTTATGACAAAAGCTCGCAGGTCAATGGTGAATATCCTTTTAAATCACATTAAAGCTGCCTATGTTTTGTGTTACGATAATGTGATGCTAAGATTTTTTTACCATGAATAGTAAGATAACTCATATTTTAGGGATGTGTTAACACTCGTGTGTTAAGAGGTGAGACGATAAACATGTAAATTCAGATTTATTATTTATGGCTCAGTAACCAGATGCTTTTAAAAAACGTGTATTTTCTGTAGACAAACTATGGGTAATGAATTTCATATCACATTTTTTAAAAACATACCGATGTTCAACAGGTATCTGCTGCACCATGGGAGGGCAATTGTGAAATTTATACGTGTTTATTTAAATACACCAAAAATACTTCACTAAATAAAAAAATATCACACTGAAAAATTGAATTTATAATAAACTTATTAATAAATAACTATTCTTTTATTTATAAAAGAACATCATTGGCTCTTTTTTAAATCTATTAGTAACATTATTAGAAGGCGATAACAATTTTTCAAATTTCTCTCTAAACGCACATATTATTGATTACTAATAGATAATATAAGTTCTATGTACTTTATTTTCAATTTCCGCTTCCGATGTAGAGCATATGGCCTCCTAATGGAGGTGTCTCAACACTCCCAATAGAAGTTTATCTACGAGAACTGTTTGTTACTCAGTCGCTCAACCTTCCTTTTTTTAAAGTGAGAAGTAGTATGGAAAGAAGGATAAGGCTAGGACAAGACCAGTGGTAAACTAATCGCTTTCGCTACGCTCATTTATTAAAGGATCGAAAGTGTGACAGGGGAGGTTATTATGACATCACAAACACTCATGTCTTCGAACAGAAATCGATAAGTCAACCGAACTTACTATAGGATAATTAGTTGTAAATGATTTATTTGAATAGGGTAAAATATCAAGGTATTTCAGTTCTACAGTTTTTAAAAAGTTAAATAGTTTAAAAGTTAAATAGTTCTGACGATGGCGTAAGCTGAAATAGCTATCAACCTTTAACTTTAAAAAAAAACTGTAGAACTGAAATACCTTGATATTTTACCCTATTAAAATGGAGTTCTACCAAGTAAATGCCAAATCAATAAATGATTTATTTGACTTATATATTTAGAAAGAGAGTGAGGATATAAAGGTGGAGTTTAAAATTAAATGAAAATTTATAAATAATTTAAAAACAAAGTAATTTTAGTTCTGTATGTACTTATAATATCGAGTCTAGAAACTTTATTATACAAGTTTTAATTTTTAATTTGCTTTTCACTTAGAACTTTTATTTTGCTATTTACCAATCTATACCAATGATATATTATACTATGATTTTTATGTCTGATAAATAATTTATAGTTTTCTAAGGAAATAGTAGTTTATTTATTTACAAATAAAAATACATATAGTCTAGCGAAGGATATGGTAACTACAAACGAATAATGCCGTTTATAAGCTTAATGTATTGCAGGAACGCTGTACTGTAAGTATTCAAAAAAAAAATAAGGCGCTTGTCCACTTATCGAACGTGTTTGTCGCCCTCTGTGGCTAGTTGGTAAGAGCTTTGCTATAGCGTTCTGGCTGGTCATGGTTTGTGTCCCAGTAAGGTCAATAACGTAATAAACTAAATTTGAAATGTTAGACGTGGTTGATTGTGAATATATATTAGGAGAATTAACTGAAAGAGCGCCAATTATATTTTAATTAATTTTGTTATTAATCTTAAAATCTTTTGAATTAAAAACATTATAGTCTAATATAATATTTACAAAAAAATGTATGAAATAAATATAATTATTGGAAAACTTACTTAAAAAACAATGTTGTATTTATTTTAATCGGGCTACGTGGTCGAGTGTCAACGTTGTTGGCTTAGAACACGGAGGTCACAGGCTCAAATCTCAGTACGGATTTTTTTATATATTGATTTTTCAATCGATTTGAGGATTTCTGTAACCATATGTGAATGTGATATCTTGAATTCTCCATCCACCCATTCTATCCTAAAAACAGAGCGAAGCAATAGTTATTAGCTAACCATTAATCCTGTTCTAACCCTACTTTCTAAAAGAGGTTGAGCAACTGTGTAACAAGCAGTTCTCGCAGAAACTCCGCTGTCGAGATAAACTTTATTACAAAACCATACTCTCCACATTGGGAGCGGATATGATAAAAAAAGTTTTTTTGTACCATAATTTTTTTTTTTTGTTATTAATTAGTAAAATCAAATATGGATCCCAAAAGTTCCCCAATGAAAGGTGAAAAATGATTTTGTATATATTTGACTACCTTCATCCATAAAAACATTATATATATATTGATTAGGTATATAAAAAAACAATAATACATAGTACGTAATAGCATAGCATCAATATCAATAACTTATTGACTTAGTAATAATTTTTTTTAAATTATTATTTCAAAAACCAGGGCTGTGGAATCGTGTAAAAAAAACGACTCCGAGTCCGAAGATTTTTTCAATAACTTCATTTCAACTTAATGTATTCCATCAGATCATCTTTAGTCAGCCAAGTATGCATTTTCAACACTATTGACTGTTGTGGTTTGAATACACATTTTTTTTTATGTTTCGAGTCGCTCGTTTTTCACGACTGCGACTCTGGCCAAAACACCGCAACTCAGCGACTCCAACTGCATAGCTCTGTTAAAAACCGATACAAATTATAACATTAATATCAGTACACTTGGGCCTCGTATAACACGGTTATATGGTTCCACAAAAAAGTCGTGTAGTACAAATCCGTGTTATACAAGGTTTGAAGTTCATACAAAATTAGCGATTGCGCTTCAAAAAAAAATATCGAAAATGGTTTTTATAAATATGTACTTTATTTTTTTAAATAAACAAATATACATTTACATATCTATTGAAAGAAATTTTAATAACATAATATAGCATTTATTCATCATCGCTATCACTTACAATGGATGAAATGGACTTAGAGGGAATGTACGCCATGCCTCTGGACTGCAAAGGGTTATCATGTATGTACATATTAGAGGTCTGCACGGGCCCGGGCCTGGCCCACGGGCTCTTACCCGACCCGGCCCGTGGGCCGGGCTCGGGCGGGTAAGCGCAATCGAGAGTCGGGCTCGGGCCGGGCCGGGCCGGGCCGGGCTTTGGAATTTGGGATATAATGTTGGGAAAAATATACCAAATTGAGGATTTCAAATTCCTCGGTGAGCTAAAAAAAAAAAAAAAGGACTTTCGGAGATAATCTGGGGAAAAAGTATACCAAATCGAGGATTTCAAATTTCTCGGTGCTTCGGGTCGGGTTCGGGTAACAAGTGCGGCATTAGACTCGGGCCCGGGCCGGGTCGGGCGTGAGTTTTTCGGGCTCGGACCGGGTAGTTTTGTAAAATTTTGGCCCGTGCAGACCTCTAGTACATATACGTAATAAATAATATGGAATATGTGCATACACACAAACAATGAGCCAGAAAAATCTACGGATTACGAAGAAATATGCACTACACCATTGAATGCCAAAGCGCAACTAAAGTGTATTGAAAAAAACGAAATTGGCAAGTCTTGACATGCTCAGTAAGATTTGACATATTACACGAACGTACAAATCAAACATGTTAATTTTTTTTCTTTTTAATTTAAACCGTGTTGTATGAAAAATATGCCACAATTTATACAACCGTGTTATACGAGGCTCAAGTGTATATGCTTATTCGAGCACTTGAATTCCTGGTCATGATATAAGGCGATACTCGGGTCGTTAGTGATAAAACATATGGAAATGTCCAGCATTGCAACGATTTAATTTATGTATTACTTATTTTTCGATAATATATTGTACTCACTTATTGTTTAAGAATCAAATGGAACTCAGACCGAAGAAGTCGGAGCTATTAAAGCACCTGCAAATATTATAAAATATACTGATTATACGTTGGACTTACACTGTTTAAAATCATAAATATAAAGAGTTAAGACGCCTGTCCAGCTACTTGATTCTGGCAAAAGATAAGCGTTATAAATTATAGTGCTGAATAGAATCTCGATAAAGATGGTGTAAATACCGAGTGGTACAAAAATACGATGTTTAATAAATACAAAGATTACGGATAATTTTGGTAAATTTATTCAAGGCAATTAATTCATCGGAAACCAGTATTTATACAAAGCTCTATGTAAATAAATATTTGTAAAGAAAAAAAAACTTTGGTTTCAGTACGCATTAATTATGATTTATTAATATTTATGATGATAAGATAAATGATTTGTTTGTATTTAACTTTAAAAATATTAAAATAATTTACAGTATTCAAGAAAATAATGATAATCTTTTGTCTTGTTCATATTTTGCTTAAACAAGGTTATTAAGCAAGATATTTGAGCTAAAAATAGTTTTTGAACCAGGGAATCTCAACCTTTTTGTGCAATATTCGCGGAAAAAAATATAATTGGACAAGCGTATTAAACACAGATAAAGATGTGGTCGGCAAGGATCGCAAACATACGAACGAATATAATAAGCATACCCCAATAATTTTAAAATTCTTAACCATTATTTTATTTTTTTAATCTTTGTCCGCTCTTAATGCGGAGCATATAGCCCCCTAATGAAGGCATCTCAACATTTTTTTTCTACCAGATCCGTTGGTTACTCAGTAGCTCAACCTCTCTTTTAGTAAAAGAGTAGAGAGTTTATAAAGATAGGACTAGGAAATGACTAGTGGTTAACTAATTGCTCTCGCTACACCCGTTTCAAGATAGGATAAGTGGGAGCGAATTCAAGCCATCAAAGACATCACATACATCCATGCCTTCGAACAGAAGTCTATAAATCGATTGAAAAATCAATCTACAAAAGTTTTCCGTACTGGGATTCGAACTAGTGACTTCCGTGTTTAAAGTCAACGACGTTTATACTCGACAGCGCAGTCGGTAATTAATTAAACTAATTAAATTAATTAATCAGTGTTCGGTTCTTTTTTCGCGATGAAATAGTGCCGGGCGAACACAAATCTGTCAGTGGGTGCCATGACACCCGCGGGCACAGTGTTAAGAATCCCTGATCTAAACATTAGCAGAATTTGACAAATATCGCTACCACAATTGGATTTTTTTTTATATCACCAATCACAATATTTCTTTAGCTAATATTTGATCCATTGTGTATTGACCGAATTTAAAGGAAGTAATCAATAATAAGTTTGTATTGCTATTATGAATAAGCTGTCAAATGAATTTATTTGTTACTGAATGATAATTTGCAAATCATTGGTTGATTTTTTGCTAAGAAGTAGATATTTACTACGTATTGAAAGTTTTATAATAAACATTTAAATCCAATAATTATGATTATACAAATACTGGTTACAACAAAAAAAAAACAATTTGCCATTGAAGATAGTTTTAGACTTATCTAGAAGATTGCTTTCTGTTGATTTTTATTTATGGATTAAAAGAAAAGACTAACTGTTTTCATATATTTTTTTATGATGTTATAAAAACTAATCGTTGCTTCGCTTCCTTTTGAAAATGTAAGCATTTTACGTTTAACTTTTGTAGGAATATATATGTAAAAGACCTCAATTTTACAAATCGATGTTAAATCTTCTTCAATAATACCACTATATTTAAATCGGTCTACGTTGGATTTTAATATCATTTGGATAGACTTAACAGTGTTCTCTGAAGTATTCAATAATACAAAGATACGCGGCATCACGATATTAGCAATTATGGCTTTATATCTACCGTGTTTCTTGTGTTATGAACCTGTTATTTGGCTAAATATTTTAGAGAACGTTTCATCAACCAGACCGCAAATCACACACATTTAGGTACCTCTATTAATTTAAATTTTAAATAAATGCCATACGTTGCCGTTTTTCTAAGAAATGGAAATTATTTATAGTTTATCCACCATAATTTTATCGCATCATTTTTATAGCTATGAAAACTTTTGATCATGCATCCCTTTTGTTAATTTTATCTTCGGCGGTTGCTTATTAAAAAAATAATTGAATTTAATGAAAAAAAAAAACAGTTTATTTTACCAGATATTTGATATTAAATTAATATTGATTATAATCTCATACAATGTCATATTATTATATATTATAGTTTCAATCATGAAATTTCGTTTCAGCTATTTTCATCCGGCGTCATTTATGCTTCCATATACATAGATACATTTGAAATGCTAAACAACATTTTTAATTTCTTTAATAAGCTTTTAAATTTATTTAATGATAAAATTGAAATTAAATATCCGAAAAGTAAATTAGAGAAATACTATTCAATGTATGGATGACGAAAGTGTCCAGGTATTTATAACTAGATACCGAATATCGAACATTGTTTCTATAAAAAATGCAGTGACGGAGAGACATTGCAATATTCTTACCAGAATATCAGAACTCGTTATTTGACAAGGCAAAATTCGCGACAAGTGCTATATTCGTAATTAAAAATGTCCCTCGCTTGTCACAACGGTCGGCCGCCACAGCTGTCGCTAGATGTCACTTCCGTTCAACCGAATCATCCAACATTTATACAATTAAATTTTAATTATATCTTATCAACTTTGCCTTATTTTAGAGTTCCGATTGTAATTTTGCGCAACTGTCACGTCGTTGTCGAGGGTCGGAAAAGTATAAGAGTCTAATTATAATTTGATATGTTTGACGAATGAACATATTGTATAAATAAGCTCTAAACCTTTGTACGAATTAAATAATAATTCGATTTTGATAATATTGCTTACAAAAATGGAACAAAAATACAGCAAAAATAAACATAGTAACTAAAGGTAGTCAAAGCAATGATAATCTACGACAGCAACCTTAGCCATTTTTATATAAAAAATATTTTATAAAATTTAAATAATTGATAAAATTTATAAAATCTGGTCAGCAGAGTCAGAACCGGAGTCATAAAAACGGACAAATTCAACTCTTGTTTTTAAAGTATGTTTAACTTAAATAAAAAAGTTTTGAATTTTAGTAAATATTAAAAAATACCCAAAAAGTATTTACATATTCAATAATGCATGTTTTTTTTAGTCGGAGTCGAAGCCGTAGTTAATTTTGAGTCATTTGTAATTAATGTCAACGTAAAAGACTCATTTTGTTGACGATTCCACAGCCTGATAAAAAACTTTATGTATATACGCTTTGTGATATGTTTAAAACAAAGTGAAACTTTTATATTACTTACGGATATTGCATATATCATTAAAATCCGTCATATTTAGTTGTATTTTAGCACGTGGGAGTGTCACCTGTCAATATGTGCTCATTACGTGAAACAAATAGTGTTTTGTGTGTGATTTGGGCTTAACAATCACACATATCTAAATAATAGCTCAAAATCTTTTTCTGGGCATTGTCTGAAAGAAAGAGAAAAAGCGAAATAAATCAATCAATAAATCAGGACAATTTTATTTTTTTTATGAACAAAAAGAAGTTTATTCATAATGTCAAAAGTTACAAAAATAATAGATTTATTTATCATCTCATTTTTTATAATTATTCACGTTTTACTATGTATGCAATTTTATAATAATTATAATGATAATAAAATATTTTTAAAAATCTGCAATGTTTAATTGGTTAACTCTATTTCTCTTTTCTACATTTCATTAAAATCACGCAAAACCGTCAGCTTATGCAGATTAAAATATCCACAACGGGCGGTATGTAAAAAAAGTACTGTAGTGGTTGGCTTTTGCATTTTTAAATAGCGTCAAAATATTATTATAAATGACAATAAAAGTTCTAGCTTTGAATAACAAACATATTATAAGCTATAGTCAGTTTTTAAAAGTTACTTATTTTATCTTTAATAGAGATAAAAACAAATAAGTTGTGTTTTAATAATGCGCATATAATTTCTTTAGTTTTATTATACAGTAAGGTAATTTATAGATTGATTTTAACATAATTGTGTTTGCTGAGTGTCAATTAGCTTACATTAAATTGTTACGTTGTTTTGTACGTATCATATAATAAAACAGTATTTACAAAAGATGTCAAAAATAACATTTAGTATCAAACGTATTGAAAGCAATTCAGATCGTTCTCTGAATCTGTCTCAAGAAGAAAAATAAATTTATGATCGTTTTTACGAGAAACGACTTAAATTAAATGTTTTATTTCAGCCAAATTCAGCTGAAGCTTTTATTAAAAACACATTTCGCAAATTAATAAAAAACATAAATGTCTGAAATAAAAATGTTTTCTAAATAACACTTTAGTCTGCTTGCTTTTAATTTCGTGCTCTTATTTTCTAATATTTTGTCAGGCTTCTTCTTTCTAATTAAATTTATTTCTCCGACGACAAATCAAAATATAATTACATTGTTTTAAAATTCAATATTGGCCTTTCTGTTTTCGGAGAGCGCCAAGGCAAAGCAAACAGTGTTGAGTTTAACGGCTACACGTTTCTTTTTAATTTGCAAACATTCAAATTAAAATTCAAATTTCCCGCTCATATTCATTTAATTCAAGTGGCCCCCGGCGGAGCGGCGTGCGTACAGATTTCAAATTAATGATCGGCCATCCTCGCAATTGGTATGGAGATTTTGGACGCGACAGTCATCTGTTCACTGCCCCCTTCTCTTTGAATGATTTCCCCCTTCTCTCACTCACAAAAATTACGACAAAACTTTTCAAGTGTCTCATCTAGATTTCATTTAAAAGCGTTCGGCTAGTGTAGATATCAGTGTTTCCCAAAAAAGTAATATTGGCGAAAGAATTTAATGAAATTCTTATACAACGGAAGAATTCCAAAATTTTTATTATCAATTTAACTCCTGTCGTTTAATCCGAAAACATTATAGGTACATTGGCGACAGTAGAACTGTTAAATTGAGCCGGAGGAAAGTTTTTTTTCCTTATTACAAACATAATATAAAATATTTAACTTTGATTGATTATACTGATCAAAAACAGGGAGTTCCTAAATGAATAATGTATTTTCCAATTCATACTATATAATTTCAATATCCTCAAGTTTGTTTGTGTTGTTACTTACATTATTTTATTTAAAGTATCTATATAAATTTCGAAATCAGCATAAATAAGTTTGTAATTTTTTATATCGAGAAATATCAATTAACGTTTTGAACGATTGGATGGTTTTGGTAATACAATCAAGGACAATAAATTTATATTTAACTGGCCAGTATTTAAATAACTTTATGGTATTCATTTAGTATTTTATTAAGCAATTATACATCTAATATTAAGTCAAAATTAATATCATGTTTGGTCAGTATAAACAGTCAATATTTTTTTTTAATTTGGCTAATAGTCGTGATAATAAAATGTGAGTATGATAGGTTATTCATCACTTTTAGGGAGTTCACTGTCAATACTTGGTGGAAAGGCATTATATTAAGAAAAAAAAGTATTCCATTGTACTTAATTTCCACTTTTATTTATCAAGATCAAAACCCGTTTCGCTCATGTGAAGTGGAAATGAAGAACAAACAAATATTGTGTTTTTTCTTAATGATATGTTATCTTTCGTTAAATTTGAATTATTTTTATTCTGTGAACTTCCATTAATTTTGTCGATAACGACCCGGGTTTCGCCTTTCGGCATCTTCTATTTTTATCTAGTGCGCGAATGCAGCTGAAAGGCGAAACCCGGGTCATTATCGACAAAATTTATGAAAGTGTTCAGAATAAAAATAGTTCAAATTTGACATTGAATTTCCATCAAGCACCTTCAGTCGAAATTCGAAATTATGTTTAGTTGTCTAGGAGATTAAAATACAGACAATTTGATACAAATACAGTATATCTAATATTAAATCTGTTCCATAATTAAAATAAATGCTGACGTTATAAATACAAGCCATTTAATTTCTCGAATTTATTCAACATATATGTATTGTGTTTATGTTTATATTTAAGAACATATTTTTTATACAACGACGTGATCAGCATTGTTATTTAATCTCTGATACAAATTACAAAATTTGTGAGAGAGCCTCATATTTCGTTTGATTGAAATTTTTAAGGCAACAAAAAATACGTAAATTGTTTAGTAATATTTGTTATTTCTTAAACAGTTATAAGTTATTTACTATAATTTATATAAAAGGCCTTTTATGCTATTGCAGAGTGACAATCTAATATTTGCAACGTTAACATAGTAGAATATAATATGCCTTTGATTAAAACTATCAGAAAAAAATATTTAAATTTATTACCAATTGCGTTGAATTTGATGGATTTCGAAGTACCCAACATTATTAGTATCGCTTGTTTGAAGTAATGAATTTATTTTCGCAATGAATAAACATTGTCTATGAATGTTTCAATATGAAATATTTATAGAGCTTATCGATAGAGTACTGTAGAACTTGAAGTATTAGTGCTCATTTCGAATACTCGGGTATTTTTACCACCGGCCCGTGGACAAGTCCCCGCCCTTCGGTTTAGAAGTATAGTAAAGACAGGGGAATAAAAACAAAAAAAAAAACTTTATTCCAACATGCTTTCAGCCATTCACCGTTTTCATATTATAATGCCAAGCTGATCCTTTGTATGGCTTCCTCGACTCTTGTGTGACATCCCCCCTTTGGTTCACGTGAGGCATTTTTGAACATCGATCTCGTTTGTCTTTTTGTGCATCGATCAAATATCATTATGGCTGCCAGACGACTACCACCTTGTATAAGTTTAATAAGCGCAGTAGGTATAGTTGAATAGTTTATTAATATTGGTATTGGTGCGAGTAGTAGGGGCCTCATTTTACACACAAGTACGCATAAACACATAAACAAATTTAAGATCACTGTTCCAAGCGGGCCCAAATCATAATATATAGCTTGTTATTTTTTTTTGTTTTCATATCCTTAAAACCTCTTATAAATATAATATTTTACTTACTTAACCACGTATAATGTGATTTTTTTTTTTTTTTTTTTCTATGTCCGCTCCCAATATGGAGCATATGGACTCCTAATGGAGTTTATCTCAACAGAAATGTTTCTACGAGAACTGCTTGTTACTCAGTTGCTCAACCTCTCTTTTTCCAAAGAGAGTAGGAATAGAAGGAAAGGGCAAGGACAGGACTAGTGGTAAGCTAATCGCTCTCCATACGCCTTGTTCATAGGATAGGATGGGTGGGAGGGGGGAATTCAAGACATCACATACATCCATGCCTTTGAACAGAAATTCATAAATCGATTGAAAAATCAATTTATAAAACTGCCCGTACAGGGATTCGAACCCGTGCCTTCCGTAGCGGTAGCCAACGATGTTGACCACTCGACCACACAGGCGCCAATAAATATAATAAGAAGAATAAATATTAAAAAAACACATCAGATATAGAAAATGTATATAATATTCGAGAAGAGTATCTAAAAAATATTTTATATAGTTTTTCCTGTGAACTTATCCCAAGACCATTTTGACGTATTATTTTAAAGTTAGTTCAATGAAATTTGAAAAGAAGTCGAAAAAGAAGTCGTTATGTTGTATTTAATTTTGCAATAACTGTTTTTGTTGAGACAATTAAAGACGCACAAATAAACAACTATTCTTTAAAAGAATAAAATAAATTCAATAGCGGTAACGTGCAGAAGGTTTGATTAATAATTAATTTAAATTCATTATTTGCTCGTGAAAATATTTATTTAAACAATATTCCCATGGAATTTAATCCCTTGCCGTCTTTTTAATACTTCAGAAAACGGAGTTTTACCAAATACAGTCAAACTCGATCGAGACAGAGATCTCGGATGTAATGAGGAAACATTCGTTGAAATTATAGTTTATGATTTATTCTTATATTTATTTACTTTTATAACGCGCTACTTCTCGGGCATACCGAGAAAAAATATCGTCAATGAGAGTGAAAACAATGAAACAAGAATCAATTTTTAATTTGATAATAAAAGTGGATTGATAGAAAAATGTAATATGTGTGTAACGGGTGTGTAAATTAATTCTAATTGTGTATTTTTGTTTGAATTGCGACTTTTTGTGATATTTGACCGTTTCAGATATGTTTGTCTTAGTGTGATGAGTATGTTTAGAAACATTTAAAAATACCTATTCTCTGTATAACGAATAATGCTTATAACGAGCAAATTCAGTCGATCCCATCTTCTTCGTAATAGCCAAGTTTGACTGTAAATGTCATTTTAATTAAAAAATGAATTGGTTGATCAAAGTTATTAAACACTTCCAACTCTTAATATTATCATTATTTTATACATTGAAGAAATTTTGCAATTTTTATCTCATGAAAATCTTAAAAACCAAAAATTGCAGAATAATCTATTGAGTTCTTTTTGTATCAAGCTTCATAATCATAAAATTATGGCAGAAAAATTTAAAAGAACATCAAATACTATGAAGAAATGAAAAATCTAGACGTCTCAAGATTGAACGATCATTAAAATGCACATTAACGAGATAACAGAGCGTAAATAACAAGACATTAAAAACACTGCTGTAAAATTATACTTTCTCAAAGAAACGGGTAAACCAGGGGATGGATATCAAATTGGTATACAAAGTTAATCACTCCATGATAGATGAGAGGTGACCAAAAATTTAAGTTCGTCAAATATACGTATACAACAAATATTTTCTCTCCAATAATATTCGATATGACAAAATACGAGTATTTAATATCGATATATGTGTTTTATTGTTATACTTCATTCAATATTTGTAAAATTACTATGAATTTTAATTTATTTAATCTTATAAAGAAAAATCCATAATTAAACCTGACTGCAATTCATTTTTAGCAGTGCATTGAAATAGCCGGCAATTAGCTGTAGTAAGTACAATATTATAATGATCTTTAGAAAGCAGTAAATAAAGCCTAGTATGAAAATATATCTTTAAATTTTCAGCCATTTTAATGATTTTAACATTTAATTAGTTTAAGTGTTTCTGAAAATGATTAACGATTGTCAAATGAATTTTATAAATTTCATTTTTCTTCTATTCTGTTTCATATTAAAGAAATTTGACAATTTGGTCTTACGACCGATTCTTGTGGTCGGTGAACTTTTATATTAAACTTTGTATTTTGAGTATAGTGGAACCCCGATCTACCGTTCTCGCATTGTTCGTTTTTCCGCATGGTTCGTTCATTTTTCATAGTCCCGGCCAAACACCCATAAGAACAATGTAAAATAATCCCGCATTAACCGTTCCCCGATTTACCGTTTTCCTCGATCTATCGTTCAAATATTTTGGTCCCGTCAAAAATATTATCCCGATTGACCGTTTTCGTTGAATATTTCTCATAAATAATCTTACCTCGCATTTCGTTTCGCGTTTTTTTCAGTGAAACCCCGATCTTCCGTTCTCACTATCTTTCACTGTCTTTATGCATGGATCGTTTATTTTTACTCGACCAAGACCCCACCCCGTAATAGCAATGTTTAGTAATTCCACGTTAATCATTTCTCGATTTACCGATTTCTTCGATCTATCATCTAAATATTATCGTCCCGTCCCAGTTACTATCTATCCCGATTGACCATTTTTGTAGAATATTTTTTTCGCTCATAAATAATCTTACATTTCATCTGGTTGCGTAAATTTTTCTAACTCAAAAGTCAAAACTAAAATACCTAAATGAAGAAAACTAGAACTCTAGTTGAGAAACTGAAAATAATTAAAGACATTGGAAAAAATTCAGGAGAGACGAAAAACGAGTCGACGCTATGTTTGCTAAAAAAGGAGTTAGTTGACTTAGAAATAAATGTACGCGATTTTGAAGTGTTTGTTAAAATTTAAGTCCCAAACTGCAAATAGGCTACTTAGTTTGTATTAAACAAGTTAAAAGTACATTTAATTGTTCTTTAATTAATAAATAAATGAGTTTTTCGAAAATAAAACATTTTTTTGTGTTATTTGAAGATTTCCCGCATTATTCGTTCGTTTATTACGATCCCTTGAAAAACGTAGAATCGAGGTTCCACTGTATTACATTTGAGTGCTGAAGTTACATTAATTACGTGAACGAGAAATCAATATATCTTATCAAAGATCTTCGTGAGTTTTTTTTAAATTTAAATTTTATTTATCCAGATAATTTCAGATTACTGTTGTATTACGTTTTGTAATCATTAAGTTTGACACGGGTATTTAATTAAATAAGTGTGCATTGTAGCTCTAATTTTGTAAGTTACGTCATATATTGGTACTAACATTGCAATGCATTGATGCTGCACAAACTTAAGAGTCGGCTGTGTAAAAAAAATGTCCCCATTTTATTGAGTTTCGTCCTCAGTAGGTTTGTCCTTTGAGGGGATGTTTTACGCACATCTAGTTAGATTACGTCACCAGGATACCTTTGTCGGTGGACCTGTTTGTAAGTCATGGAGGACCTTGCGAATTTTAAATAGTGCATCATGATACTTTATTTTTAAATCCTAATTAAACGAAAAAACGACATTGAAGATAGTGCGTAGTACTTAAAACGTTAAGAACTTTCACAGATCTTAAAAATTCATCGTCTCCCAATAATAATAGTAAGAAGTACTTTATTATTTCAAGTAAAGCGTGCTAATTATTATATAAAGATAATTTTTAAGTAATTAATTTCTAGACTTTTTGGTCTTTATAGCCATTGCCAAGCGTAAAGCACGTGGACAGCTAATTAAGCTATTTTACTTGAAGTTATACAACTCAACCTCAAGTTTTCAGATAGAGTAAGAATAGAAAGATAGGCCTAGGGCAAGGCTAATGGTTAGATAATCGTTTTAATTCTCCCGTTTTTAAAACCGGATGAGAGAGGAAATATTTTCAGACAACACATACGTACATCCATAATTTTAAACAAAAACCAATAAAAAAATTGAAAAATGAAAACCTTTTACTTTACTAGTATTTGAAGAATTCTTTTACACTGTAATTTGAGTAAACGACTTAGCTACAAATACAGCAAGGCTAGGCAGCTTCTTAACGAAATATTTTTTTTTTGTGAATAGGAAAATTGTAATACTTCATTTATTGTTACATCACATTTAACAAAGAATCAAAAATTATACATTATAAAAAAAACTCTTGTAAAAAAAATGAGCCTAAAGCTTGATAAAAGGAAATGGCGGATGGAAACCTTGGGTAGATGGTGGTGGTGATTTGTGAATATCGCATGTTGAAGGGTAAGTACAGAAAATTTCTGATCAAACAAATTAAGGTTTACATCCCCTGTTAGGCCGAGTGGGGTGAAAAGTTTCTCAAAAGGTTTGATACCTGGAATTTCGCGTAATTAATACTGTCAAGAAAGTTTTCATCGTAGAAATTAATTACTGAATTTCTCGATAGGTCGAATTGATAACGATATTTAATTGAAATCAACAATGGTTTTTGAAAAGCGTCTATTCATTAATACGCAAGTAGGTATAAGTTTTATCATTTGATTAGGATCTAAATCTTTCAGAATATTTAAACGTAATTCATTTAAGCCGCATAAATACAAGCCGATAATCAAACGAAAAAGATAATCTCGGCTTATACACGTAACTAATTAGTAATATTATAAAAAAAGTACTGTTTTTTTTAAATTATATGTTTCACATGTGTTTTCTGCGAATAATATTCTTCATATAATAATTTTAAATGTTTTGTAATTAAACATCATAATAAAAAATGGTTTAATTTATTATTAATTTTAAGTTACCTTTTGAAGTCACTTAACTTGATATAAGACAGATTAAAATTATGTTGTTTAATATGTTCTTATATATATTCAATTACATTTTTTTTAAATCTATTTATTACACTAATTCTAAAAAATGATCACATGATTTGGTTCAGTTGAGTTTCTTGCAAACGTTTTAAGCTGATTTGTGTTGTATTGTAATTTTTCAAAAATTGACAATTAACATCGTTTAAGACAAATAGATAAAACCATTTGACTGCAACAATGAAACGAAAACACTATATATTTTTTTAACTTACTTACTTAAAACGAGTTTTTTTACCATAAATGCGAGGGCATGTAAAATATCAATCTGCACATTTTTTTTGAAAGGGTGAGAAACGCAAGACGGTACTAGACAAGAATTAGTCGTAAGCTAATCGCTCTCGTTACGCAACACTGTCAGAGTCGGATAGTTAGGAAAGAAATAACGATACAGATCACAGAAATCCATACATTTGAACATAAGTCCACAAACCAATTAAAAATAATTACATAATTCGGCTCTGTGGACAAATGAGTAGTGTTATAAAAAATCTTTAATATAGTACTCATCTAAATTAAAATAATGTAATAAATAATCCAACTAAAAATTATCACAATTTATTATACTTAATTTATATATGGTTTATCGAATATATTTCACAGCATGTAAGATAAAATAAAATAACCTCAGAATGAGTATTCCCAAATGTTAAAAAATATAGTACCTGCCTGCCCCTTTGAACTGAGCACTTGTTTGCATATTGCATAGACCGGCTAGTATGGCGTGTCCTTATAATATTTGAGTGTCTCTGAAGAGATGTCACTTATTACTTACTCCCTCGTAAGTATTATATAATGTTTTACTCACGAAATGTAAAGGACTTAAGTTTTTGATCCTCTTTAAAGGCGGTGCCCTTTTATATTATAATATAAGGGAGAGTACCTACAATATTCAATGAAGCTCTATAAATTGTGCAAGAAATCGGTATTTAGATAATCACATTACGGTTTATGTTTAAAATTTGCTTACGTAAGCTTAGAAGGTACATAATATAAATAAATATTTCTGACAGAGCTATCTTAGAAGTCTTAGAATATATCATTACCGACATTATAAATAACAAATCCAATATTACAAAAACGCATAACATAAGTAAGTCAATATAAAATAACTTAGATTATTCCACGTATTTTGCTACAAACTGTGACACGTTTTTCGCCTCTTTCAGAGAAAAAATAAATAAAAATGGAAGACAAGGAGGGGATGATAGAAGAAACAAACAAACGATAATGGTAATACAAATGACATTTTCATTAATAAATGATTTACTAATTAGTTGCATCAATAGTACGGGTTAAGCCGTTGAAAAATAAATTTAACAGTGGCGAACCACCTGTTTTATTCAAGATATTATTTAATAATATTTCTTTATTGTTAATACTTTTATTTATTTCTAAAAAAAATCCTGTTTCCCTTTTTTGTTTGATTTTTATTATACTATATCAGAATAGTAAAATTAAAATCATTCAGTTGTCTGAGAATGCCTCTGAAAGAGGTGAAACATGTGTCACATTTTGTAACACAATACGTGGAATAATCTAAGTTATTTTATTTTATATTAAGTTGTTTTATATTAAAATGAACTTCCACAAAGTTACCGCTGAATCCATCGAATGTATTAAGTAAGTAAATTTTAAAAATTTAGATCAATAGATTTCTGTTACTACTAATCCTGTACTAACTCTATCCGTCTATCCTTAATCTCTAGGAAAGGTTGAGCAACTTAGTAATATGCAGTTATCGTAGAAACTCTTCTGTTACGATAAACTACATTATGAGCCCATATGCTCTACATTGGGAGCGGACATGGTAAAAAAAGTTTTTAAATCTTACTGGCATCTATCAATATTGCTTGGATATTTAAATTCATAAGTATGACTGAAGAAGAAACTCCAAAAACTATATATTTTGTTGGACGAACATTCATTTAATAATTATAGAATTATATTAATATTGGTAAACGAATAACGAATTTTTCCATTTGGAAAACTGGTATATAAATACAATGCTCTAACACAGTGGTTCTTAACCAGTGCACCACGAAAAAATTGGTAAAAACGAAAAAATCTGCAAAATAGTAAAAACCGAAAAATCCGCAAAATAGTGATAACCGAAAAAGTCGAAAAAAAATCATGTCCACATATTTTTTTCGATCTCTTAATTTTGGTGCACCGCCACTTTTTCCTATGATCAAAAATGCACCTTGACTTCGAAAAGTTTAAGATCCACTGCTCTGACAGCTTATAACTGTTTATGTGAAATACAATACGTTAAAGCTTTTAAATAATTTATTAGTTGGAACTGGAAAGTCACTAACCATATAATCGGGATCCTAAGCCTAAGATCGAAAATCATAATTTGTATTTTGATACATATTATGAATATATATTTGATGTTTTTCAGCCAAGTATAATAAAACATTCTAAATGCAAGACTACATATTATATATAAAAAAATAGTTTAAATTAGCTTTGATGATAAAACAACGGCCAAAGATCACTATCGGTGTCTAAGCTCACATTTTTTAAATTAATAATTTCATTAGCTTGGAAAGGACCAACCAGCGATTTGTATTTTTCATGATGCGATAGTATATTTTGCACGTAAGAAAAGTGCTACTTTTTACTTGCTCCGAATATTCGTCGTAATTTAGAGCATTGTTCACGATTTAGAAAAATTGTGCTCCTGTGGTCCTCCAGGCATCTTCGTAATTTCATATGTATGTATTTGTCTTTCGAGATAGTAAAAAAAAACTTATATCTGTTCTGGTTGGACACATTCATACTAAATAGTTCATAAATATATTTGTTGAGTCAAAAACCTAATGATTTGTCCGTCACAGAAAAAACTATCGACCAAAGAGATTTGGTTTGATTAATTTTCCATATTTTCTATGCTTAATTTTCGATTTTCAGTTCGCCTTGTCTTTCTCTCCCCAATTTATAAATTCTGAGAAATAAACTTAGAGCATCGATTCCGGTTAAATCCGGGAATTAAATCTAGAAGTTTAAAACGTAAAAGGATGATTATTGGAATAAGTAGCTTAGCAACAATATACCATCATGTCATAAAATTTTAAATAACATTTCACCAAAATGGTATAAATTTGAAGTATACGGTAGGTACATAAAATACTCACTAAAATCCTCAACACATTTTATTGAAATTAGTGGAAGGTTAACGTGAGGCAATTTCATGGTTTATGATTATTTGAAAAAGGTACCACTTCATATAAAGCTCAAAGTCTTTGTTTGATTCCCTTATTTTAAAATTGCCTTTGATGATGAAATCATCCAATGAAAATGCGTCCGTAATTAAGGGCTGGGAATGCTTGTACAAATAAGGGCAGGTACTTCAAAATGGAAACCATTAAATTCCCTTTTATTTTACATTGGCTACAAATTATCATATATTTTAAATAATTAGGCACTCAGTTTAAGTCTACAATAAAAGACTCTCAAAGAAAACGCCGAAGGGATAATTTTTCGGAAGTATTATAATTTTATAATTCTTCGAAAAAATATATTACAAAACGCTTTATCATAAGCTAGGTATTCTCAAAATTTCAATAATCAGAGAACTGTTTTCATTCCATAGATTTGGGTTTTAAACGTATCTTACGATAAACTATTTTAGTATCGATAAAATATCTCTATAATTTTTTTCTGACGAAATTTAAAAATAATATCTTGAAAACCACCAGTTGATTTTTTTTTGTTAATTATCTTTTAATTGACGAAAGAATGATAAAGCTCTTTAAAAAAAAAATGGTTTTAGGAACTTTTATAAAAATTGAATTTTATTGAGATAATAATGATTCACTAAGAATATGAGAAAAATATTTAAAACATAGTTTTATGTTTTACTTAGTATGAAAGTGTAATGATAAAATTATCTTTTTATCACGAATAAGTAATGTCTATGGGATGTAAAAATAATTGATATATTTTGAACGAATGATTCAATCGAGAAACTATTTTTCTATCAACTGTCTTAAGTCTTATTTTGAAAACATACAAGGAGAATTTGTATTGGCATAATTTAAAATTGCACAATTTTATCTGTTGCGGGAAAGAAAATATGGAAAATTTAAAAATTCTGTCGAAATCGTTTTTGTTCTATTGTGAAATATTCTTTCACTCCTCTGAACAACAACTCATGTATCATAATGCGGCAAATAAATCATCGTAGCGCGAACTACAAACGCCTGCTTGCTTGTATTTGGTCTCGTTTCTTATTTTTGCAGCGCAGTCAGTGGCTTGAGAAACTGACTGCGCTGTTTATCACTTCACCTGTCACATAGACAACACCGAGCTAAATAACCGCGACTCAGCGAATGTGTTTTACTGCTGTGAAATATTGTGCACTTTTAACACAATTTGCATGCTGGAATGCATTCAAATAATATCAATTTAAGCGATTGATAAAAATTGGCAACATATTTTTCAGTCTTCGAATTCAAAATGACATTTAGCTTTAAAAAAATATACAAAATAATAATTAATAAGAGACGTATTTTTTATAAGGGAAGGTAAAACTTTTAGGGTGTTCGCTGTCAATACTTGGTGGAAAGGCATTATGTATATTTAGAAAAACACAATATTCCTTTGTACTTGTTTCCACTTTTATTTACCAAGATCAGGACCGGTTTTGCTCATGGCAAGCATTATCAACTGATAATGATCAGTCAATAATACTCGCCATGAGCGAAAACGATCCTAAAATTTTGGTAACTAAAAGTGGAAATAAATACAATGGAATATTGTGTTTTTCTAAATCAATAAAATACTAATAATTATTTCATAACCTAACTTTATTGTCGTGTAAACGTTATTATATTAAAAAAACATTTTTTTCTCTTTTTAATTAATATCACAACTGTAACACATTTTTTTATTTGAATTATGAATATAGGAAAAAAGTATACCAATACCTTTTTGACTACATCCTTATTGTATTTTAGATTTAATTAAATTTGTTGCAAAAATCATTCCTAATAAATTATGTTGATAAAATCGTTATAACTGTAATGAAATTAGGCATAAGATAACACTTTTTGCTATGCGCAAAAAAAATGTTTCATAAAAATGTTAATTTTACTGTCGCGATAATTTTTATCATTTATAATGCATCTTTGTAAAAGGAAAAGTATTTAACCTACATTCTTGGTAAAAAACATTTAAAATGATAAGAATCTAAAAGCGGACAAAATAAACAAAAGAAAATAGCCAAAGTTTGTTACTCAAGTGTCAAACTCACTTACATTCATTTTATTTTCGTTCTAGCAGGCCGTCAAGTCGGGATATAAAAGTGAAACATATTCATCAATGTCTTTGGAACTTTTGCTGGGAATATTTTTCATAATCAAAAGAAGTGAAAAGGGTTCAAAAAGAAAATAAAAGCGATAGACGGAAATTAAATGAAGCATGATTCGATGCCAATTATCGTAACAGCCTTTTCCGCCTAGAATCTAAAAGCAGCTATTTGCTTTCTTACATTTATTCAAAAAGAATTTCAGTGTCAATTTGTATCATTTTCAGAGCCAGATTTTAATAGCTTTACAGATTAAAACTTTTTTCTGCAATCCAATTTTCAGGAATTTTCGATTATAAAAAAAATAGCATTATGAATGAAGAATGTCTTTGTAAATTTGGTTTACCTATTTGGTGTTAAGAGCAAAAAATCATTTTAGCTGGATAATTCTTGACATACTTTTATGCTTGTTCTTTCCCAAATGTCTAGGTTATCTCTGTTACCCCTTGTTTTTCCATTAAGTAAACAGGATCAAACCATCTCAACTTCATTTTATATTGAATATATGTATAACCGTCGTACAAATTGTACAGCTTAGCATTGGATATATTGGTCTCGGGTCAGGTATATATAAATATATATGTAACCTTTTCCAATCGTCAGGTAAACACAAAATTTAATACAATACAATCTATATTATATTTTTATCAAATTACTTTGTTTTATTTACGTTTCATTGTCACCGATTACTTCTTTATTCATGTCTACTTCTAGTGGATGGCATATGGTCTTCTTATAGAAATATATCAACAGGAGTTTTTCTTCGAGAATTTCTTGTTACTCAGTTGCTCAAACTCATTTATTTCAAAGAGACTAAGGATACGAAGGATATGCCTAGGACAATTCTAGTGGTTAGGATATTGCTCTTGCTATTTAGTACTGAATTAATTTGAGGGAATTTTTATAAATCACAATCATTAATGCTTTTGAACAGAAATCGATAAATCGGTTGAAAAATGCTGAACTTACTGGAATTTGAACTCGTGAGACAACTGCGCTCTGGACCTGACAAAATTATTAATGAAATTGCAGCGTTAGGAAAAACATTGTGAAAAATCACATACAACTGTTTGTGTCGTAGCTTATAAAATTTACTGTGCTATCATTTTCCGTGATCAGTAAGTGTAATTTTCATGCAAAGAATAATGCTGTTTTTTGATTCCTCATCTTCAACTATAAAATTTCCGACTATAAACAATATTTTTTTATACATCTTCTCAATTAATAAACTATTACTTGAATACTGTTCCTGTCACCATACAATCATAAATAAATCAGAATAATGGTAAATATTATGACTAAAAATAATGTAACGAAACGGAGTGGTCAACGTATTTGACTTCGGATCCAGGTCTCAAATCACAGTACGGGCAGTAGTATAAATTGATATTTTAATCAACCTTTTAAAGAAAAATTCTTAAGAACTGTGTGTAGCAAGAGTGATATTCTAAGCACTAGTCGTGTCCTAGCGCCATTCTTATACCTTTTATCTATTAAAAATAAGAATTTTGAGGAACTGGTTAACAAACAGCTCCCTGTAGACGGCTTTCTTTTCCAGTATGCTTTATTATGAGAATATGTGCTCTAAATTGGGAGTGGATGTGGAAAAAAAAGTTTGGTTGGAAGTATAAACGAAGTAAATTAGTTTGTTGTATTTTTTATTTAATTGTAGTTCTGTCTTATGATCTTAAATCATATTTTTTGTCATGAACAATATACATATGTATATGTCATCAGTAAAAAGCCAGCTTTCAACGGAAGGCATAATCTGAGCAATTAAACTTAAACTGTGAAATTCGATTTTATAAAATATCATTAAATATTTAATATTATTTTTTGTTGTTGAATTTCGTTTCACATAAACGGATGTGCTGTCGTTAGCTTCTTTTTCGTTATAACGGTAGCATGATGATGACGTTATGCTTTCTTTGATATATTAAATATTCAACGCGTTTCTTATGTATTAGAGCCGTTACGTTCAAATTAGCATCTTCCCGATTCAAATTTGCAGTGGCACCCCTCGCATGCTCCTTTTCAAAACGGGGAGGGTGCAGTAACTTAATCTTATTTGCGAAATTCAATTTCGACTCAATTTTTTGTCGAACAGCATGACGTGTGCAATGGAGGGGGCGCGCCGTTTATTTATTCACTACGCGTTACTATTAAAAGTGTATGCAATAAATTCAAAGCTGCCTAGCATTGCTGCCGCTCGAAACATCTTGTTTTATATTGCTTTAAGATGGGAAGTAACTTTCTGTTGGTATAAAAAATGCCTAAGAAAATCACTTTTGCTATATGTGTGCACTATCTATCCGTCGTAAAAAGAAAAGTATGGATTAAAGATAAAACAAAGAAAATTGCATGATTTAAATAAGGCCTCTATGACATGGGTAGTCAATTCAAATCCTCAAGATGTGACTATGGGTTTTATATTGATTTAAAAATGTTTTCAAAAGCTTTTAATTATTAGTTTATAAAAATAACACAAATGTTGAAAATTTTGCCTTATTTTTATAAATGTATTTTTTTGTTGGTATTCTTGAATTTTATAATGTTTGCAATTTAGCAACAACGTAGCACACATATAAATTTCTTGGAAAGTTTTAGTATGTTTGGAAAAGAAATTGAAGACGAGTTTTTTTTAGTTTTTTAAGTCATTATATTTTTGGTAACATCGTTGTCTTCTCATTATACCATTAAATACATAATGATATAGAAAACGTTTGCTGGCCGTTGTTTGATAAGTGAATCTTGAAGTATATTAGAACTTTGTATAATTCAGTTAGATGTAATATTAAAAAAAAATATGTAACAAGGTTATTTTAATAAAAATAAGAAAACCTCTGTATAAAAGTTTTGACCAGAAAATTGTGGTCAATAAAAATCTTTTGTGGATATTTAAGCACTGATTTCATAACATTTGCGAATAGTATCAGGTTTTATTGAAAGAAAAATCAATCTTTAGTAAAACCACCATTCTTATTCATTACTTTGTGAGTTTCATAATATTCTAAATATTTGTGGTTAAGGCATATGCTATCTATTGAGCGTAATTTATTCTCACAATAATCATAGTTATATCAATAAGTTTTCTTTCATCATAGTCTCATTAAATAAATTTTCCGATTGAAATTCAATTGATCCATACGTCATTATCTTTAAATGTAACCATTATTAATTAAGTATTACGAAAGTGAAATACAGATCACCTGTATTTATATTTTGTAGTAAATATATTAATAAATTTTACTCAACTATGCAGCACTACAGATTTGTTTCTTTTCACACCGACACGGACGTAAAGCCCCCTTACACAACCAATTTTTACGATCACAGCGTGCGTCCGCATTATTTGTATAATACTAGAAGATTTTTAATAAAATTAACCATATAATGAATTATAGCGCCTAGCGCATGCAGTATAAGTTTAACAGTAATGAACTATTCACCAATTTATGTTTTGTTTGCACGGGTTTGATGTTTGCCAGAGGGGCGAAAAGTTAGACCCGCGACGTTAATCTCATCATAAAAAAAGTCGCAAACGAAACGATTTGATTGCTGTTCGTTAGATTTATAGTTTTTTAATGTGGGAAAGAGGGGGATAAATAGTTGGTTAGGCAGGCGTTGCGTATTGTGTTCACTGGATTCATTGTCAAAAATATGTTTAATGTGAAATCTTTAAATTTTATGAAATTATTGAGTAATTTGGTTTAACAGTAAAATATTTACTCTAGCCTTCAGATGCATTTAGAATCTACTCGTATCAAGTAAACATTTATCATTTCTGATTTTTGAGATGTTTTTTCGTGACTAATATAATTCTTAATTATCATCAGTTGCAACAGCGAACTCTTCACTATTAAAATTATTTCGCTTTTGCTTTTCATATACCTTTCAAATAATGATTGAGTTTATTCCTTTACCCTACCTGCATGAAAAATTCGTTTTGTTTATATTTACACTAAATTAAATTCAGTTTTTGCTGTAAAAATATTTATATAAAATGTACATATTTTTAAAATCTTCTTTCATGATATTATATTCCTAGTGAACCGGGCGTGTGAGCGATATTGTTTATGGGCACGTTCGTGTAACCGCACGCTTATGATTAATATAATATTTAAATCTTTTTTAAATTGCTTACCGAGAATAAATAAACTGAGCTGAATTTTTATTTCTCACGGATAGGAAATAAAATAAACATTACATGATTCAGGGCAATTTTATCACTGAATGGAAAATAAATAAAATATTGGTGTGATATTTACTATGTATCCAAATGAAATATGTATACTAATCAACAATTAACAATTTAAAAAAATATGCATATTCAATTTAAGACCACTGTTGTTATACCTACGTCTTACGTAATATGTGAATAGTGCTTATATACAATATATACGAGGACTGGCTTGTATTGCCCTCCCAAATTAATACACTGAAATAATATACTTATATTGGTGGAATGTTTTTTATTACAAGGGATACTTCATTACAATTTTACTTACAAAGCCAAATTCATCTACAAACATACAAAGCTGTGTTTTTACTTAAAATGCCTAGCTGCTTTTCTTAGTGAAAAATATTTTTGTCTTTTACACACTATAGAAAATACAAGATTTACTTTTTTTCTTGAATAAAATACATCAATTTATTAACTTTATACCCTAATTTTAACTCTATACTTTAATTAGTTTCGTTATTTTCTGTAATTAATGTGTTTTTACCAATCAAGGCAGTGAAGGTCAGGGGTAGAGAACCGTTCCATTCGTTAATCTTTATTCTCACTAGGCAATAGCGTCGGATAGAGAATTTAAAAAGATGAGATTTGTTTTGAAGTTGGTTACTATATTACAATTTTTCGTTAACCTCCCACGTTCAAAGGGTGCCGTCTCAAATCTTTCAGAAAATTTCTTTGAAAATCATCATCTGATTTTATAAGTTTGTTTTGAGCACTAAGATAATAAAATTATAACATATGACTTTGAATAAAATTATAAAAGTGTTATAAACGATAAGACGAAAATTATTGAAACGGCGTGGATGCGTCAATATAAGCGGGTGCGGGTGAAAAGTTAGGGTGTTAGCAGATGAGAAGGGTTGTTTTATTGGATTCATTAGGGATGATCACCGATGAACAATAATGAAATTTACATGCTGCACAAATTACTGACAGAGTTTTATTAAAAGAGGGAACGAAGCGTAAAATATTTTGAAACACGCCTTTCCATTAATTTATATAGATCGGGAATCGATAAAAATATTATTGAATTTTTATGTATTGAACACACTAAAAATTTATGTCTTTTTTTTCATATTGACAAAGTATTTTTTTTAAATATCGATTGATGATTTAAATAACTGCAACTGGTAAAGCAGATTAAATGTGGATTTTTGACGGAACATATTTTCTGTTAAAAAAAAATTTGTATATACATATAAAAAATAGCCCATGCTAATAATATCAGTCATATAAATATTTTTTTAATTATTGTAAAATCATCGTAGAATTCCTTTTCATGGATATATTTAAGGGTAGAAAAAATATTTTTACTCACAAATTAACGTTTAGTAGAAGGTTTGTATTCCGAGGACTGTAAAAAGTTTGACAGATTAATTTAACTCTGTGTTGACCTGCTCAAAACACGCCGCTTCAATTAATAGCAAAATTAAAAGAAGTAATTTAACTTTGAAATATAACAGCAAAATAATTATTCGATTTTATTAAAATAACTTGAAATAAAATAGTGTATTAAATTCCCTTTGGATCATTTTATGTAAATATACAGAAACGAATACTTCTTTCACTAACTCTTTCAAAGTAAGATAAGCTTTTGGAAAATTAGGAAAAGTTAACAATATAAAAAAAAGCAGATTAAGAATATACATTTGAAGTTTTTAATAGTGGTAGAATAAAATTGAGAATCATGATACCATTGATATTCTTTACCATGCTAATTCACACGTTGACTTTTTACTAAGATCTTAACCAATTTTTCATGTGTTAGTAAGGGAATCTCACCATCTCAATAGTAAAGGGAAAGTGTCAGTTCCATTGATATTGACATATATGTATGTGTTATTATTCAAAATATCACATTTGCTTACACGATTACTTGTTATAATTTTCTATAAAACGTCAATTGTATAGTGTTCCACAATAGTAAATTCATTAAATTAGAATGCTTTATTTTTAATTTATTATTAAACATTATCGAAAAATCAAGCTATCAAGTCAACCTTTTTTATCCAAGGAAGCTCGGAAATGTTGCTATTATAAAATGTAATTAACTATATAGAAATGTGTGATCAAAACATACAAATTAAAAGATTTTCATTAACTTTTCGCTTTGTGAAATATGTATATTTAGTTGAGTTAAAATCAATATTATATAAGAACACAAAATAAACGTAATAAATTTATTCGAATGTCTACTTATAGATTCAAATTCTTCACCTCGTAACAGTTTTTGCACGGCAACCAAACTACATACATATATGAAATAAAAGAGAATAAAAACTAATCAAAAAATCAATTACACTGATATATTTTTTTATTTGAAAATGTATGTGTTGAATAGATATGCCATATTTTTTCAATATGTAACGTGCTAATTGTCTATGAACAAAATAACACAACAAGGAATTTGAAATTCAGGATTATCAAAGTGATAATTGATTTTGCCATTTATAACAACGATGTAAACAATTTAGTTATTAACGCGGGTCTTTGAAAGCGAGTAAACAAAGCTTACAATTTAGCGAATTAATTGTTATATCCAATTTGATAATTTAAGCTTTGATGTGAAAACTTAAGCACAACAATGTATGCATAGACACGAGCCTGTATAGTTTCTATCTATTACCGATCGATTTCAAACTTCTTCTTGTAGTATATAAATTAAATCCGAAGAGAATATATAACAACGAATTTCCTGGTGTTGAAGTAAAGTGGTTATAATTGTTTCATTACAAGGCACAACACGACAATTTTAATTAAGCTTATGTCAAAAAAATTTCATTTGCGTTTTATCTTTTGACAACTTTTTGGTTAAGTTTCGACCATGTTTTGTTTTTTAACTTAAGACCCTGGTAAAAAGTATGACACATTTAAAATAACTTTTCCAAAATGAAAGTATTTGTATACACACATACCTGATTGCATAGATATATATTATACTTTAACGTATAACGTGAAGTTAGAGCAAACTATATTCTTTTTATAGATGAATGTACTTAAAGAACAAATAAAATATTCAGAATCATTTAATTCATCAGAATTTTTCGCGATTCTGATTTTGAACAAAATAACTTATAATGCTTTATCTTTACACAAATTGTATACAGAAGATTAGTTGTCATTCTCTCACTCAACGTTTCTTTTTCGAAAAGTGAAAGGATATAAGAATAAGGTTAAGGACGACGTTACAATGTAATTTGTAATCGCTCTCCATATGGCATGCCCTTAAAAAATCCATCAATGAAAATATGTTTTAACGTATCCGTTCGACTCCGTGATCACTGCAATTGAATATGACGAACACCCAAGATTCGTTAACACTCGGTTATTGGATCAGCTTATATCAAAATACTCGTTTATTAGGCAAATAAGCCATTGTTAAATTTAAATTTAAAATGTACATGAAAGTACTCAAAAGATCTATTGACTCGTAAAATTAGCAATTGTATTGCTTTGAAAGTTTAAATTTTTTAACACCTGTCGCTCAACAGATTTCCTTCCTGTGAATCTGATGTTGGTTAGCGTGGAGCAACCCTTATTGCAATTAGTGACAGGTCACATTGCTTTACCTCTATCTCAGTTCTGTCGTCTGGAATGGGGCCTTAGTAAAGTCCTTACTGAATACCCGGTCTCGAATTCTCGTATCATTAAATTAGCGTACCTACCAAGTTAACAGATTACAGATACTTATAAAGATTTTTATGATAATAATAAATTAAAAATCAGTAAATCTTTGTGTGCTTTATACTGCACAAAACAAAGTATCATACAATATATGTCACCATTTGTCCATCCATTATTTAACATAGCTAATACATTGTTTCTAAAATATATACACTACGCAATTAAGGTTTCGGAAAAACCATGTTTTTAAAACCTGCCGAGTTCTGGTCGGGTTTCGATTCAAAATCAAATGCACACAAATATCAATAATTTAAAATATTCATTTTTATATAAATTTTTAAAAGATATATTATTTTAATAACTCTAATGCGACAAACATTAAAGAACACCAAATTATTGAGAGTCTCCCCACAATCTAATTCAAATGTGTTTTTCTTCAGCACATCGTAAACTTAGTTTGTCTAATATTTCAAGTTATTTATTTTATTATGGTTTTTTGTGAAATATTGGTTAGTTACCATTAAAAAATATGTATAACAATAATCTATTTTGAGTTTTACAACTGTTATTAATTTATTAATTACAATGTCACAATAGAAAAAAGCTTATAGAACTAAATACCCTCTTTCTTTTCTTCTGATATATTTATTCTAGTGTTCTACATTTCAAAACATAAGCTGTATTTATGTAGAAACGTTTGAAGTTTATTAAAATACTACAGACACTTTTTGTTTTTGGTATAAAAGATTATAAATGTTTCAAAAAGAGTTCATATCATCTGTTTGTTTATAAAAATATCATATTTTGAAACGAGTAAAAAACTTAAAATAGCAGTAAAAAATAATCACTCACCAGAAATTCCAAAGCACGTTGGAAACCTTAACATTGAAACAAAAACGTGGAGATTTTGAGTTAAATACACTCTATTTATACGTTTAATAATACAGTTAACAATAGAACCTTCAACACTATTGCGTTTTCTTTGCAAAGTGGCGTTAATATTTTACCGTTGAGCTTTCACAATAGAAATATAAAGGTAAAGAACTTTTTACAAGCTGTCGTTTACTTTACAACTGGTTGGAAATTTAAAAGCTTTCTTTCCGCATATTATAAACAGTACTATTTTAAACATTTATTTTACATAGTTACTTGCTAGAAGTTTATTAATGAAAATACTATGATTAAGTTTTTTTTATTTTATTGCAATTGTGCTTATATGTAACTAAGTTTTTTTACAATGTACACACAATATTTTTTTTTAAAATAACTCACATGTTGTGGCTTTTAATTAATACTTATAATATATTTTAATGCAATTTTGGTACAATACGTAAAAAACAGTATTTGCTTTCGTTAAATTAAAAAAAAATTCACACGGGTATGTCAGAAAACTAAAAAAAGTGTATAATAAAAGAAATTCGTCTAAAGTATTATATTATACAAAATGAAGTAAAGTTGACTAATTTTTACATTACAAACATAATAATTATTTTTTTTTAATTAAAAATAATGAAAATACATTAATTTGTATATTGTATTTATATCAGTGCAATTGCAATATTCGTTAAAAATTCATTTCAGAATCCAAGAAACATTGAAATAAGATATATTCCTTCGAATATTTCAAACTTTAGGAGGTTCTCGCTTATTTAAAAAGAATATCGTGATTTGAGCTTACCTCGCTTTGATAAATAGAACTCCACAACGCTGCGCTTTGCATTTGCCAGTGGGAGCTTTCAGTTAACTGGCTGGCAAATTGTTCAATTCTTAAAACATGATAGATGGTCTACAAATGGAAATTTGTTTCTAACTTTTTCATTATATTGACATTTAAAAATTAAATAGTATTCATTTTTTTTTGTTTGCCCGTGCCCACTCCTTCTTATAGGCATGTCATAAATTTACTTCTCGTGGAGTTTAAATTTGATTTTTTTTTCTACGAAAATCGCTTGATAAACAACTCTACGAAAATTGGTTGAACAGATGAGTAAATTGTTCAACTTATTTTTTTTGGTATCGCTAGAGAAGGACTAGTGGTTAGTAGGGCATCCAATCCCGGGATCCGGGATCCCGTAATCCCGGGATCCCGTTCAATTTTCTGATCCCGAAATCCCGGGATTGACATGGTCGCGATCCCGGGATTTCGGGATTGAGAAATCTGTAGTAATCTCGAAAAGAGAGATGAAATTGGCAAACTGTCGATTGAAATTTCTCGGTGAGCTAAAAAAAAAAAAAAAACGAGGTTTTGTGAGAATTCGGGGACAAAGTATACCAAATTGAGGACTTTGAATTCCTCGGTGAGCTAAAAAAAAAAAAAAACGAGGTTTTGTGAGAATACGGGGAAAAAGTATACCAAATCGGAGATTTCAAATTCCTCGGTAGATTTATCTCAATCCCGGGATCCCGGGATCCCGGGATTGAAAATTTATCAATCCCGAAATCCCGGGATTGGAAAAAGGCTCCGGGATTGTATACCCTAGTGGTTAGCTTAACTCTCCCGTTAAACCCTTTTCTAAGAATCGTATAGATGGAAAAAAAAAACCTTGGACATTACAAAAATTCATATACATATTCGAACACAAATCCATAGATAAATTGGAAATCAATATATAAAATGACCCGTTCTGGAATTCAAGTCCATAGAACCGTAATAAAAACCTATTCGGCTAAAAAATAAATTTAAAAAACAATGTGATACTAATTACTATTTAATCTACGCGACTGTTATCTTCTAGCTAGTAAGAAATTTATACTAAATATATATACAATAAGTTACATCTGACAAACATAGTTAAATAATATAATAAATTAATTGGTGCACTGTAGAAGGAAAAATAATAAAGAGAACAAAATTACTTCAGCTGCTACCCTTAGTATCAGGAACAAGTCAATTTTCATATTAATATAAATTCACAACCAATTTATTAAATATTAAAAATATTTAACTGGTTTTGTTGTATAAATGAGTGAGTTGGGTTAATTAAACAAACAACATATTAAACATTTCTATGTGATATAGTTTTTTTATTAAAACTCGTAAAAAAAAAACATTGTCATTTAAAATCACATAAAATATAAATTTCAACGATCATCGGTCCTCTGAGATGAATTACTGTCTACAAAGCGTTTTAAAAACCTCTCAAACTTTTACATTACGAGCTACTTAGCGTTACAAAGTGTTTCAGTACAAGGACAGTATTGAGAGCTTTTCAATGGATGTACTTGCCTAACATTATCCTTAGAAAGTGTTTATAACATCATTAAAAACTGTTTGGCGATGTTTTTAAGCAAAAAGGAATTTTGCTAAGCTCGTTTAGTTTATAAAAAAGGTTTTAAAGAAAACATATAAAACGGAAGGTTGACGGAAGAAAAGCTTTGACGTAACGCCAATTTACTAACATGAAAATTATTATTGAGAAATATTGTGGCTAAGTAAACTTTTATGTACATTTTTAACGCCGTGAAAAAATAATGAAAAGAAGTCTCAAGTAATATGACTATATTTTTTTTGAAATAGACATAGTTTTTGGTAAAGTTATGTGAAATTAATATTAAGTAAGACAGATCTTAGCTATAAATAAAAAAACTACGTCAAAGTTTAATTTCTACTTTTCTAAGTCTAAGAAAAAGCTCAGGTGAGTTTAGGAAGTCGATTCTAAGTGGGTGGTAAATTAGTAAATTATAAACTCAATTTGAAGTGGAATATTCATAAGGACTGTGTGTTAAATAAAAAACATCAGAGGTACATTTAAAGATAAACATACAAAATTAATAAAGCTTTAAAAAGTAGGCAGATTTTATATGTAACGTTCAATAAATATAACCCGTAATAATAAGAGTCTATGTACACCATTGGCCCCAGGATCATTACGATGCTAATCGCACTCCACTGCAACAGAAACAGCGGCTCCTTCCTCCGGAACAACAGGTCTATCGCAATCGGAAGACCGAGCAGGCCAGCAAACGACCAACCTGACGAAAAACAAAAACAAGATTATTAAGCTGTTATTTTACCATACGTTCTGAATGTATTGAGTGGTATCGCCACACTGTTGTGGCAAAGTATTGCGTTGTGTATGATAGATTACATTTTAATATTTTGTCAATTATCATTACTTCCTTATTTGTTGACACTACACATGTTTTCCAATGACTTTTGGCAGTAATATTGATTTTACTATACATTTCAATTCAACGAAAATCTTTTGGAAAAGTTTTAACATTTGGAGACCGATTGCCACATTTCAAAAAAATATGTTTCCTCGGAGAGTACCAAAAATAATACGCTTCATTTATTAAATTACTTTAAATGTTAAGATAGCTTTTATGTCACACAATTTAAAGGTTTATCTATGTTGTCGAAATTGCTTCTAAATATTGATCTTAAAATGGGAAGTAGATGATTTTAAGAAAACTATATTACATAATTACATTATGCACAACTAATTCTGGCAAGAGCATCATAAAGGCAGCTTGTAAAAAGTGTCAGTTGTAGTGTACTTTCCGAAAAAAGAGTAGCTAGTTATTTATTTTAAATTGTAATGCCTTGTTTGAATGCATCTATATTTAAATTAACCCTCCATATGGACATATGACCATATGGTCACAGTAAACACCGTTGTCTATTGATCCCACTATTCATCCTTTTTCTACCTGAATATCGTTGCTTTCACTCATATTTGGTTAAGAAGGGTACAGACTTTAGTTAGTCATCAGCCGCGGGGATAGAAACGACCACCAAAAGCACATGCGATTTTTTGAATTTCCGTTTTTTTTAATGGACTTTTTGAAACTGTTAGTTATTTTTGACGTGACAACGTCTTATAAATCGATGAACGCTCGCTGCATGCACGAAAAAACATGGGCTCATTTGTCCTGGTTGGGGCGCGGGACGCCGGAGTTGCAAGCGTGCGAGCGTTAGCGGCGGATAATCGCACGAGAGGCACGATCGAACTTACCGTTCGGATATGTATCATGAATCAATTTAACATTATTAGCGATATAATATGTCAATTTTAGTAATGGAAATATGGTATCTTCAGATATGGTTATAATTCATATAAATAAGCTTCTCATTTATATTTATCAGTTGACGAATGTTTGTGGTATAATATGCCATTCTACATATCTTTAATTTTTTCCAAATTACATTATAGTATGTAAGTGGATAACATAGGTTATATATCTTCACTACTACATATTATAAATAACTATCAAGACCAACATAACACACAGCAGTATACAATAAAAATGTATACAATAAAATTAATTTATTGTACATATTTTTGTATAATATATACAATAAATTATAAATCAAATATTCAGTATAAATATATAAAATAAAAAATATATATTATACAATAAATTTATTATACTATATATTATGCAATAAATTTGTATAATATATAAAAATATATATTATACAATAAATTAATTGTATAAATTTGTATAATATATACAATAATAGATTTTTTATTTTATATATTTATAATTCTGGAAAGATTAATATTTAAATTTATTGTATATATTTATTTAATAAATAAAATTAATAAATAAAATAAATATATACAATAAAAAATATATAAAAATATACGTCAAAAATTGTAGATTTCATTTCACTCCTTCTTCGTATCCATACAAAATAATGATAATTCAATAAAAATGATTCCATTTTATTTATAAAAGTATGCAATCATTTCATCAATGTTTTCTTATGACGTTGTCACGTTAAACTATCGTCCGTAAACCGACTTTACAGACAACCAATTTTTTTATAAAAACATCAAATTATTTACAACAGTTCTTTTGCTTATATATTTGTATTGAAATTATGTTGATCTAAAGAGGTACAAATTGTAAATATTTAAAAAAATTCACATTTAACTATACTTCAACCCCGAATGTTTGCGTGCCCATACAGTCCCGCTCGTCCTTACTAGTGTCCGTACACAATATTACATGATAATAAAAGGATGAGCATGACCATATAAACATGCGGGGTATCAATACAACGACTTTGCGTTTTTTTTTTTAAATTGTTTGGAATAAAAGTTATCCGTTACTTAAATATATTTTTTATAGAAAAAAAGCCCTCGTCTCTGGAGGGTTAAGTAGCATCAAAATTGTTTTAGCCGTGAATATCAAACGATTAAATAGAATTGAAATAAGTGGCATTATATAAAAATAAGTAATATTAACAAAATAATAATTTAATAGTTAATAATTTACATACATAATATTTTTTTAAATTAATAAATAATAATTTACAAAATGAAGTCTATATTGACTGTTTATAAGTTGGAAAAACTATTTTATACAAAAAAATATATCTTTATTCATGCTTTACCGTTTCCCTGATTTGCATAATGATTTAGAGTATAATAAAGCCTAGTTTATTTAAGGTTAAGAGAGTCTTGGACTTCTTTTTAAACACCGTCACGATATATTTTTCAGTCGTATACAATTTTTAAATCAGAAACGGTGGGAGGATTCGGGTGGCCGTTACGGTAGATCCAGGGCAGGAAAAACCACGTGGCGGGAATGAAAAGTAGGCGGCCAGGTTGTGATCTGCCTGGGAATGGTGCAATTAGACGATAGCCGCATGATCAATAGTTATGTCTTGTTACCTGTAACGTGGGCCCCGTTTCTCATTGCGGCCCATTAATGCCGACGTGTCTTAAATGCGTTGAAGATCTAGAATCGTATCTACGTGAACGTTTGGTATAAAATCATAAAAATAAATCCGATTGAACGCAAAAAGGCAATGTTTTCAGTGAGACAAAATTTGTATTATTAATATAACATAGTTGATAGATATCACGCTATTATCTATGTATAACTAACAATGCTTAAACAGAGTTTTGTTTACTGATAGACACTTCTATATAATTTATTATTTCTTTCTTCAACGAACCTATTTGATTTTATGTAAAGTTGCCAATTTCATTCAAGTTGTTAATATATATATGTATATTTCAATCATATGTTTTTCTAATAATACTGATTTTATTTGGTAATTCTGATAATAATTATTGTTTCTTACTTCAACGTATTTGGTTTTATTTTATGTTATTATATACTTAAATTGTATTCAAGTTAACACCTCCATGCCCATGATGCAATCGTAAATAGCTGAGCCATTAAATCATTCAATATTTCTCTTAATATTGTCAATAAGTATTTATCATTTTAGGTATTCTAGCATATAGTATAATTTTTAAAAATTATTTTTTAGCTTCTAACTTAGATTTAAATACTGTCAATAAACAGTAAAACTGAGATGCCATCATGGCAGAGAACGTGATTTTTTAGGATGGCATGTTACAGGTTAATATATAACAAGAAAAAATAAATTGATATTAGAAAGAAAATATATTTTACACATTATGATTGCTGTATGCTGTATCCGTGGTTGAATGGTCAACATCGTTGGCTTCTTAATTTTATTAACGTCGATTAACTTTAATACTATCAGTATAATGGATACTCTTATTTGGTAATTTTTTAAATTTAAATTGTGTTACCAAGTATGTGTGATACGTTTTCGCTGATCGCGGTGAAATATGTGTCACAGCTAGTGCAGAGTTCAAACGCTATCAATTGTAATTTCAAATGAATTTCTACAAAGTAACTATCCAATTCGACAACAATGTATGCTTACATAAAGTAATCAAAGCACTCCACTCACTTGGCGCTCTGTCATATATTTGCATTTACAAAAGTTAATATAAATTTGTATTTTTCATAAAGTTTTATGAATGAATTGGTGTTCAGTATTGTTCAGCACTTTAAAACTAACTTATAAAGTAAACTAGATGTTATCATGATTTACCGATAATTTTGTGTCTGGAAAAGTATGTTAAACAACTGAGTAACATATTTTAATTAAATAAAGATATACATGAACTATATAATGAATACTTTATATGAGTGTATAATATGTGAGGTTGGAAATAATCTAAGTAAAAATATAACCACCTAAAAAGATTTAATTACTTTTTTAAAAAACTAAATAAAAATCGTAATTTCATAATACATAATACATTGAAACATGTAATTTTGTCTAAATTTGTGTCTCATACTTCTAAGTCAAAGTAATTATTTATACCTCACTCACTGATAAAATAAATGTATGTTTATTATTAAATTAGTATTTTTTCGAAATATTTAAGAGCATGATATATCGAGAATCACAATTACATCGTAGTGAAGTAATTGGGAAAAATTTCAGTACCTGGATACACACATGTATCAATTTAACACATTTACAGAGATAAATATTTTGCGTTCGGTTTGAATACACACAATTTGTCGCTAGTTGAAGTGCAATTCATCTATCCTAGCAAATCCAATGTAAACATTTCCACAAAACTTGAGGTAAGTACTGACTATTTTAATCCAATTTATTGAGATGATTATTGTTAAATAAGTTTTTCTTAAATGTCTTTTATTGTTTTGTACATGACGAAAAAGTTGTAGATAACTTTTTTTATGTAGAAAATTAAAGAAAATTCTTTTATTCTATAACAACATGCGTATACGATGTAGCTGGCTGCGTGGTTGAATATGAACGTCCTTGACTTAAAACACGGAGGTCACGGGTTTGAGTCCTAGTAAGGACAGTTTAATGGATTTCTGCTCAAAAGCATGAATGTATGTGATGTCTTTAATTATCTCACACCCATCCTATCCTAAAAAACTGACGTAGCGAGAGCAATTATCTAACCGCTAACTGTCTTAGTCTTTCTTATTCTTCTATCTCTAGTCTCTTTGACAACTGCGTAACAAACACTTCTTGTAGAAAAAAAAATTGAGATACCCTGATTAGGAAGCCATATGCTTCAAATTGGGAGCGGTCATAGATTAAAAAATACGATAAATAACATATATATGTATAATTTTCTGTGATTGAGCGTTGACATCACGATTATAAAGAATGATTGAAAACCACATTTGGTCCTTGTGTTCGGTCACTTCTCCAGCTATTGAGATTTAGGTCTGATAATCTTCCTCCGGCCGTTTTTAAACTGCGGTGACTTTTATATTAATAATTGATTATAATTATTACGTTACCATATTTTGTAAAAACATCCTTAGATTACGGCAAATTTTATCGTAACTTTCGCAAAGCGTTTTTATTTCATTGATCATGTACACTTTCATTTTAAAATGTTCTTATGCCTTTGTATGATTTATCGATCTCATGTTTGGTGAGTTTTCAGTGATTTATAATACAACTACTGTTAAGATTATGAAATGGAATTTATCCGTAAATCTACTCTTTAACGGTTGTTGAAAAATACAATGCTTGTATTTGAACAATACGTTAAAAACTTTTGTACGATACTCATCCTTCGCGGGATTGATAATAATTGAAACACGATTCTGCAAAGCGTTCGCAAAGTTGAAACAGTTTCTTGGGGCTGAATATGAGTTTCCAGGAGGGGAACCGAAGACATACATCACGCTGCTGTTATGCATCTCACCTTCCAATAATATCTCCTTAAAGTTAGATTACTCCGGGCACGCGAGGCGAATTCAGAACTACGAAACCTCACCCTTCGACGGCCCTGTAACCGCCCAAGCATTTAAACTTTGTCCTGCGGAGAACATTTCATTCAGCGAGTATATTTTGTCACAGATCCTCAAAAATACAGACGCAGCACGGTGAATCATTTATTAAAATTAATTGTTTCTAGTCAAAGAACGAAATTTTTCAACAGACATATTATGTTTTTTTTTCTAGATACCAGAAATCAAAGAAACAAAATCAATCTTAAAAGTCAGTCCATTAGATTGACGCGATTGTAACCTCTCTGTACATCGATTTTATGACTCAACGCATAAATAAATTGAATTAGTGCAAATCAAAAATGGTTTAATCCGAAATAAATAAAGCACACAATTTGTCTATATCAATTGAACGACGATACAAAAAATCATTTTATTCGCAATGAAGTCTAAAAATAAAATTGATTATTTTTTTAAACCAGATTAATGGACTCAAAAGTGATGGAAAGAAATATTTTAAAAATTTAATGTTACTACGTAGTATTAGTAGGGAAGCGGCAAAAAAAAATACATTTACACTCGATACAAAATTGAACGAGAACTTCTTGGTTAATAAAATGAATTTTCGAAATAATTCCATCAATTGCTACTAGTAAATTCCTACGTTGAAAGTATTGAAAAAATGTCCAAGCATAGCGTTATTTTTTCAAACATTCGGATTTAGAAAAAAACTGTTGTCTTTGTGATTTGTTTGTGATAAAAATGATTTTTGTGGCTTGATATCAATACAGTTTTTTGAGACATCTAGTAAGTGGAATTAAAAATACATTCATAAAACAGATTCGTGCGGACCGGACCCTTAAGCCAAATTGAGTAAAAATATGATAATCAATTTATATAACATTTGAGAATCAGTGTATATATGATACAGTTTTCATTCAACGACCATGAAAGAAAACTGATTTTTTCGCGTGACATCCTAATCGATCCTATACTTTTCGTGTCGGACGTTTTTCTACTTAGTGTCTTTCTTGAATTCTCGCTTCAAGTTAGTTTTTGACAGCTTTTCGTTGGTGAGAGCTTTTTGAAACCAAATCGAATCGAATTTTAAGAAGTGACTTAAGTTAAGTACTTAAGTAGATTTACATTTTTTTTGATCCCGTGAATGATCACGAGAATAAATTTACGTACTTTAAAGCTTTTAATGTAATTTTGATTTTTAAGTAAGTATTGATTTTTTGAAAGAGGACTTTATTATTCACCATTCTTAAACGTATTTATTTATTATAAAATATTCTAAGACTGTTTTACTAAATTCCGTAGTTTAGAATTAATAAAAATGACAAATAAGTTGGTAAATATATGTACATACAATCATTCTTAGAATAAACTTTTGCAATTGATTTTATTATAATTTAAAAGTCTTTATGATTATTTTTTATCATATTTCTCAACAATAAAAGAAACGTTTAACGATAGAATAATGCAGAAAGAAAAAATACTGTTAAATTTTCAAGGAATTTATCAGATTAATGAACATCGAACTTTTTTAATAAAAAATAAAACTTTAATTCAGTCAAACAAAATATTAACTCGGATAAGTTCACTGCAAAAGCAAAAAATATTGAATTACATTTCTTTTGAAATATACAATAAAAGAAAAGCCTTTAAATTTTAAAAGACCACTTATTCCTTCATATTTAAATTTCACATTAATATGCATTCGCACATCTGTAACAGTAAGTCATAATGGATGCCGCAGCAAAATAGCAATAACTGTCTCATCAACACGATGTATAATTTATATATCATGAGCATACATTCAAAAATATATAATAGTTTTGTTCGAAATTCATTTTTATTTTTATTCCATACCCGATCTCTATACTTAGAATATGGTCATCTCATGGTTATTCCAAGACTCTCTATCCCTCGCCAGTCTCTTTGATACACTCTAGCGTCCGATGAGTACCAGGATTCATTTAAATCAGTGTCAAATAAATTTCAAGTTTTTAAATGAAATTAAGTAAATAATAATATCATCTAAAAGCACATAGCAAACTTTTCATTTATATTCCATGGTAGACGAGCGAGATTTGCGATATTGGCTGGTTAATCCAATTAATCTGGATAAATAGTGTGCTGTGAGCCTTCAGCCTATGAAAGTCTGGACAAATGTTGATGCAAGCGTTCAATTTTACTGATTGAAGTGCGTCTGCAAAGTTAAATTATTTGAACAACAAACGTAATTCAAGCTGTTTCCATTCAGAAACGTTTTCGCTTCCATTAAAAAAAGCCACTTCCGCCTGCGAGGGAAGTTTACTTAGTTTCCAGGTTCTTTTGAATAATCATTCATAGTATAATGGGCGGAAAAATGCATGCACGCTTTTTTCCAATGTTTGTTTTCCACTTTTCAACATTATGATGCAGGTATTGTTTTTCAAAAGTTTATTAATTATCGGATTTTGTACGTTATTCTACTAGTTTTTATTAACTGAACTATTGTTGGATGTTTTTAATTACATGTATGTATTGTTTAAAAAAACTTATTTACAATCGTACAATCAAGCGGTATGAATTTATATTCTTGTCAAAAAGGTTAGGGGATCAATTTTACATAATTTGTTTTTGTATTCCATAGTTGAGATTTTATAAATGGGTTATAATGATTACTTTTAGCCAAGATTTAATTTCTTGAAACTTTGTTCAATTCTATTTGAGTTTATATCAAGTGAAACACATTAACGATAGAATACTACAAATAATACCAGAAAGATGTATTTAATATTTTAAGTCAATATATATGCACTGTTTGTTTGTCTTTTAATCGAAATACAATTAAGAAATTATTAACTTTTACGTAACTTATATATTATGTGTCGATTTGCACCTCAAAGTATTTTTTTATATTGTATTGATTGTAATTAAGCCGTTTGCAGTCTTTTAAATTTGATCCAAAAGATATTTCACAGCTACATACAAATTTATATACATACACATTTTTTTTTTGCTTTGCGAGTGATACCATTTAATCATGGGCATGGCTTAGAAATTTCGTGACACGTGCAACTATAATTCATAAATAAAACCAATATCTGGATCGTTCCTAATAAATTATGAATCTTTTTATTAACAGATTGATATTTGACAAGAAGTTCTTGGACAATATTATCTGCCACGGATAAAAGCTGGAAAAAGGCCGTCACCCAGTTAAATATGTAAACTAACGATGATGATGCTCAAAAGAATTTCTTTGAATTTTTCAGTATTTATGTACACGATCGTGATGTATTTCCACGCGTTTTCTCTACGATAAAAATCAGATAGAGTTATCCATCGAATAAAACACATTTGCGCATGCATAATTCATGAAATTTTTATTTACGATCGAGCTCACCGTCGATGCTTTGATGGATTGGTCAGACAAGCATGTTCGGGTTTCACGTGCGTCCACTTATCGAATCAAATTTTGCAACACGGAATTTTTGTCGTACGGAGAAAGCTTTTTCTCGGGGTAATAAGGTTTTTTATGACACCTCGGTAATAAAATTTTGATACGAAGGCAGTGTGCCACTTGCTATTTTGTTTGAGCGCAATTTATATCATCGTGGATAGTAAGCGAATCAAAACATATCACCCAAAAATTTCAAACTAAAAAATGTAATCGATATGCTTTATCTCATATTCGTTAGACACTCAATGTCCGCTCCCAATGTGGAGCATATGGCCTCCTTATTGAGGTATCTTATCAAAAGTTTTTCTACAAGAACTGCTTGTTAATCAGTCGCTCAACCATTATTTTTCAATGAGAGTAGCAGGGATAGAACGACAAGATTAAGACAGAATTAGTGGTTAACTAATCGCTACACCCAGTTATTAAGGGATCGGAAAAGGTGGGAGAGAATTTTTAGACATCACAAGCACTCCTGCCTACGTAATCAAAATCGATATATCAATCGAAAAAATGCTGTTTGTACTGGGGCTCAAGCCTGTGAGATCCGGCACAGAAGCCTTCAACGCTAACTGCTGCGCCATAGGACCCGAAATTTTGAGACATAGTGAGAATTTATTTTAGACAAATTGTATAAAAACGCAGTAACCTCTGACTACATTAAATCAAATATATCTCATTTTAAACGAAATCATGACTGTAACTCTAAACTATGTTTTGATCCTATTTTTTAAAAACACAATCTAATTAATAAAATCATCTATATGCATTAGAGTAACATAAATTATTACATTTTTACCATAAGACAATTCTCATCGTAGTATATAAGTGATATATGTATATAATCACTGAAACCCATATAATAGTAAAACAACTGCATGTGTGTACTCATATGCAATTATTAACATCAGATATATTTTAAATTATTCACCTTTCAATTTAGTACAGCGGTTTCCAAACTGAATTATTTTTTGAAAATGAAATTTTCATAAAATAACATGTATATAAAATATACATACATTTATATCGAAAAATAAAATGACTTTAATATCTCAAAGATTGCGTGGCTACAAAAATAGTATTTGCTGATGACTTGAATATCGGTCTTGACAGCTAAAACTGTATTTTATATTTTAATTATTGTTAAAATATGTATGTATAGTTAACTGGTGGGTGAAAAAAATGTTTACAATTTTTTTGCAAACATTCACCTATATTTCTATAAAATCTGTTCCTCAGTGTTTCTATATCCAACTGGAAATAAACGGGAACAGTATGAACAGTTGTAGAGTTCATTAAAAGTATTGATAAACTAAAAGTTTTCTCGCCTACGAAATATTAGTTAAAACTGTGCAATATTTTCTAGATTGTTCAACTTGTTGAGAGTTTTTATAAAACTAAAAAATGCATTGAGTAAAACCATATTTTGATTTGAAGCGTGGTAAATATTACAAGCAAAAATAATAATGCATTTTTCAAAAAATACAAACATATTTGCCGAATTTGGTAGAAAAAGTGAGATTCAAAATGTAATATATAAATAGCAAACGTTGAACTTTTTAATTATCGTTTTTGTATCGATAATTAGTTTCATAAGGAAATGGTTTTATTGCAAAGGAAGTAAAAGCTTTTACAAACAATTTTAATTCACACGCCATTCAGCAAAACTCAAGTTTATGTTTCGTCTAATATGGATCATAAAATCAAACATTCCCGCTAGTGTTGAGTTTTGACTATAGGAAGCAACAAATTATAACATAACTCGTAAAGTTTGACTGTACAAGCTTCTGCAACTAGTTCAGAGCTTATATTATGCAAATAGCATTTCTGAAGCATGATTGATAAGCTATAGCAAATACTGAAGAACTTATTCCCACGCATAATCTGCCGCGAGCTGTATCTAAAATAGAGTTGGCAATTTGTCGAGCGTATATGATGACAATCAATTATAATGATGAAACAAGGACACTATTAATATAGTTTTAATTTATAGTTAAGTATAATTTTATTTCAAATATAAAGGAATTGTTTTTAATTTATCATTCAAATTATTTTATTAGAAATTCAAACGTTAATAAAATTGTTAACGAAGCACGGAATTAATGTTTGATACATGAAAAATACATCAGAAGCAATCTTTACGAATCTCCATTATCTTTCGGGAAATGCAGTGATTTTTCCTATGTATCGCGGTGGAACGGCGTTCCGACATCTTTTCTTTCGGCATTTTTAATGTTTCAAATCAATATTAGCAAAAAAATATTTGAAAACTTTAGATTTAAGTATCTTGTATTGATGTGTTACGCTTTCCGATAATTGACAGAACTTCATTTAGACCTACAAGATCTTAACTGTGATGTCAATGTAAGCCTTTGTATTACAAATCAAAAAATAACAGCACTATTTCAAGTTTTTGGGGGGAAGAATCATAATTTGCACCCTTTTGCAAATGTACTGCAGCAGCTGTAGGTGATTTGGGTTTTAGTGAAGTTACACTTCAGGAGACAAAAATAGAGTTTCAGTAACAATCATTTCTCGTATAAAACCACTTTTTAAATACCTCCATTTGGAAACCATATGTTTCATATAAATAACGGACATGGATGACAAGAGATGAGTTCTGGCAGTTTTTTTTTCAAACACCTTTTTTTATAGCTGTTTCAAGATTTTCAATTTCAAAAACCCAGGAATTTACGGAATAGCCAAAATAAAAAAAAATGGAATCTTTTTAAAAAAAATTTAGCCCTCGCGCAACTTTCTCAAATTTTCTCAATCTCCAAAATCCCGGTATTAGTACTATCATAATCCCGGGAAATCAAAATCACAAAATTGAACGGGATACCGGTATTTGAGGCCCTATTAGTAACATAATCAATATATGATAATAACAAGACAATAAAAAAATTGTTACACTCCATTCCATGAAAAAAATGTTCTTTTATACAGATAATAGTAAAGGCATCTGTAAATTATTTGTCAAGTATTATTCTAGAACAATATATATAATAAACTCCTAAATAATGTATTCGATGCTTTGTGCCAAACATGAGCAGCTTTATGTAAATTGTTATGCATGTGCAAATAAGCTCTTAAGTAAATTAGTTTTAATCATTTGATCACGGCAGCTGTAGATCTTCTTGCATACTAAATACATACGAGATATGTATGCCAAAGTTTTGTCTTTATAACTCAATAGGCAGTTTGATATTAAACTACTTTGATCGCTCTCTGTAACATTCCGAATGAATAAATGCTACATTAACTTTACCAGAATAATAATATTTACATCTACATTCAATTATATTTTGTTTTGTTTCAAAAGGGAATGCGTAAGACTATCAAAATAATATTGTAAACATACAAGCATTTGTCTTTGATCTATTACCATGAACGTCGGAATCTATTACTTCATTTAACCACCATTTTCATTGCATAAATAAAAACCTATGCTTGTGCATATTATGTCACAGTCAAAATTTGAAATCTCGTAAATGTATACATTCACGAGTTGTTTAAGTGTAAGATTACATCATTTAAATTTACATTCTTCATGACTAGCTTATGTATGAATTAAATAAAGTGTATAAACTCAATGACGAGTGCAAGACAGTGTACAAATGATATTACCACTAAATTCATGTCAATTTAATGTAGTATGACATTATGGCTTTGGTGAGGTTAAGTACGGTTGGGTGAGATATGTTGAATAGATTGAGTGCGATAATGATAACATGATGTTGCAAATTTTGAGGTTATAGGAAATGTCAGATGACCGTAAAACACACCAACTGAGTGATTACTCCCACAAAACAGTGTAACGTGACTGGCAACATTAGAAGTGCACGATTAATATTTTTTGAGTCCGTGTAGTTAACGTACACATCAACTCGTTAAAGTATTCATTTTTACTGTCGTGTAAGCTGTTACTGAATAAAATGGTCAATGTATACAATAAATGGTGAATTTATACGTTTACTAAGTGTTTATTGTAACTGTTACACATAAATTTGCCTTAATCGTATCTTAAGATAAGGTTGTTTAATGCGTGACATCTGTTAAATAGAAAACAGAGTAATAAAAAAAACATAATTTGTGTAATTGATCCAATGTTGGTAACATTTAATTCGGTTAAAGATTACATTTAATCATATATATTTGACCGTATATCGCATATGATCTTAATATCTTGTGGCTTAGCTGTTAGAGAAGTTGTATTATAGCGATCAGAGTTGAAGACCTGACAAAGTTAAAATTAAAAAAAAAATGATATCTTGAGTACGATTGTTCGTATTTGTGACGCATCAAGTCATTCAAGTCAAGTCAAGACCATTACAAGCTTTACAACCATTTTTTATGTAATGAACAGGACGCTTTAAAACAATAAATATTTTTATGAAGAAAAAATACCAGTAATATGTGTGATGAATTTAATTTCAAATTGAACCTTTATAATTTAAATAAAATAAAATGTTATTATTTTTATTGTTAGCATATTTTGTTGAATTTAAAATTTGATTTCCACAAGACGGCAACGAAATTGCCAAAAGATTGAAACGTAGATAATTGATAAAAAGTGCTATTTTTATCGTTGCTTTATTTATGGCGACCGCGATTGTGCAATTTTCTCAAAACTAAAACTGAAAAAAAAGCTACTAGACACAAATTCCTTTCTGAAAGTGCAAAGAGATTCCTCACAAAAATGTCTTAGAAAATGCGTCTAATCAACGGATTTCTTTAGAAAAGGCATCTTTTCAATTACTTGTAAAAATTCTCATTTCATCTTTGATGTCACATAAGTACAGAAAAAAACATATTTGTTCTTTTGCTCGCAATTTTATAAAATACATTTTTAGGTAAAATGTTCAATTTATCGAATTGTATTTACGAAGTACTTTACTACAAACAAATTCACAAGAAAAAATATTAAAGTATATAGGATATTTTTTTAATGATTTGCTACACAATTAAATATTAAGAAATATTTTTTTAAATTTGAATTTGATTTGATTTGATTTAAAATATGCAACTCACATTCTGCTTCTTGGTCACTATAAGTCACATTATGTCTTTTATTATATGCACATGTTCATTTGATGTGTCATCGAATATGCAAATTATATTCTTTGTTGAGGCAGGTATAAATTATATAGTGTCTTTGAATTTCATGTTGTTTGTTTGATATGTTATCGAATATAGAACTAACATTCTGCTTTTTGGTCAGTATAATATATCACATTATAAATGTATCTTTCAATGTAGAAGTGCTCGATTGATGTATTAGTTTGATATTTTGAATAATAAAATACGTAATCAACGTTCCCTTTTGTATTACGTTATTATAGTCTTTTTCCTCCTACTCAAAAATTTTGAATTTTTGAAACTTCAAAAAGCTCTATCATTGCGCTTATTGAGAAGATTAATAAATTACATCATATTATTTGTGAACTTTAGATCGCTTAAATGAATGGCCCGCCTTATGCCTTTCGTAATCATTACACATACATGAAACCTGGGGAGCTATGATATTTTTAAAAATAATAACACAAGCACTTTTTTAAGTGCTTTAATTCCTTGGCATATATCAATAACATGAGAGCTGACTATATAAGGTGTAAATATTATAAACACATGTTTTTATAAAAATTGTAACTAAACATGTTAAAAATCAAGGAAAACAATTATTAATTGCAGTAAATTCTCAGCATAAATCATTATTTCTTGCAACCAGAAGTTCCGATAGAAGAAAAAGCCGGTATTGAACTAAGCAAAGTTGAAGCTTCCGCTCAAAACATCTATTGTTTTATAAAGCTCGACTTGGTTCTATTGAGAGAATACTCCTTAAAGACAACTGTTTCCTTTCATACTCTCTCGCTTTGTTTAGCCATATCAAAAGAAGACAAATAATCGATTTAAATTGTACCAAGAATAGTAGTATGAGGCGCAGTTCGTTTTGTATGAGTTTTTCTTTGAAAAGCGAAGAGCTATTCTTTTGAAGATATTGCCCGAGTAACTTTGGCTCTTTTAGATATCTAACCTGGAAAATACTTCTCAAACATTTTTGTCTACTCTGTTTAAGAGCAGTTGTTTTCAATAAAGGCGTTCTTGTGGAAATTTTACTTTAAATTACCTTTTCAAATATAACTTGAGCAATTATACGCTCGGAATAGTACAGAAAACAAATTAGTAAGAAAGTGTACTGAGTTGTTAAAATATCACGAAATAACATCATGGCTTTCTTTTCTCCAACTGGAAAAGCTAGAAAAGTATCTCTTAGAAATGTAAATTTTGAACTCTCATAAATCTCAAAATATACATAATAATTTAACAAAATAATGAATAATAGATATATATATACGCAGTCGGCAGACATTTTGCTGAATGCGTGAAATCGGTAAGCCCGTTGCCTATTTCACGCATTCGGTAAAATTTCTGCCGACTGCGTGAATTCGGCATAAAATCTTTTGCTTATTTCATGCATTCAGCAGGTAGATTCATAGAAACTTTGTAGGTTGTCTATGATCACAGCGCTCTGGCGGTGTTTTTTGCAACTAAACCAAATGTCATTTCATAGCATATAAAAGCATATTGTTAATTAATTACAATGTCGTTCATCTCCATACAACTTGCAAATAAGTTAAAACTGTAATATGATAGTCAGCACTCGTCGACATCAACTCATCGGGCGTCATTTTAGAGATCTATTTTCGACTTTGGAATGTCTCCCTTTGTGACAGTTGTCAAAATAAACCATAGACCATAATAAGTTATATTGGAACTATCTATGGTATAAGAATAAGCTGTCACAGTGATGATAAAATAATTATATTTTAATTGTAGAAAGCTTATAAAAATTAGAAATTAAATTTACTCGCATTTTTGCATCCAATAAAATCAAATAACGTTCGTTCGGACACAGCACTGTACAACATAACCTCAACGGGTGACGTTTCTATAATGTACAAGCTGTAAGCCCGTTGCCCTCAACGGGGTGATTTTTTTTGCATTTTTGATAAATCAAATATTTACTGGCGTGGAAAATCAAATGCAAACTTATTTATTGAATAAGCCAGAAGGTTTTAGCTTAATTAATTCTCTAAATGGTTTTTAAGAATACACCCAGACCTCTTTAAGAATTAAAATAATTGGGGTTGTAAAAAAATACGCAAATATCGGAAAACGTGAATTCTGGACGTGCTTAAACAGGATTTCACTGTAAATAATAAAAAATTACAACTGAACCAAATTTAAATTAAGAAACAAAAATTCGACCCATGGTAAAAAGAAATGTTATGATATTTTTATTAACAAAAAAATAGTGTGTCATTCCACTATGACAGTAACAAGACAGTGGAGAATGTCGACTAATAAAATATTGAGAAACCGTGTTACATAATATGTATATGATTTTTGTCATCCTATAATTATTATAGGATGACAAAAATCATAAAAACAGAGGGCGGGGGTGTTGACTCTAAAAATTTTGAGAATCCGTATCACATATAGGATAATCGAAATTAATTGCAAATTTTATCCAGATGTATGAAAAATATTCAAAATATATTCTCACACAATTATAATCTCACATAAAATTATATTTATAATATATTTTATCTAGTATGGAAGACAGTCAAAATATATAAAAATCAAATTCAATTTTTCAATAAAAAATCAATTGCACATTTTATCCAAATGTATGAAAAAAAGCAAAATATTATTCTATGATAAATCCATATCATAATTCAAACATTATTAATGTATTAAAGAATTCAAAAAGATTTACAAGGTCAGACGTGAAAAGATTTAATCATTATGATTCAATTGATCAAATCAGCTCCAAAGAATATTGCTCTCACTCGACTCACATGATCCAACGATTCATTTCGATAGCCCTATAATCATAGTTTACAATAATCGAATTAAAGTCTTTGATTATTCGAAAATTTTCGAATATTATGATCCATGGTGATAGAATACTTCAGCTCTACACCAAGAAATATCGATTTTTCAAACGGGAAGATATCAGAACATTCACGCGCGGCTTAAAATAATCCGCTCTCATTGGATAGAACGACATTTCGAAAATGTGCTATTCAAAATACCGTTATCATTAGGCGAATTCCACGGCAAGATCCGCATTAAGCGTTATTAATAATATGAAGATTGGCCCTTTTAGTTAGTTCGTGAAAAATGGTTGGAACATGGTATAGAAATAATCTTTTCAAAACGCGTCATCATTCTGCATTCACAATCAAAAACAATAATGACAATATTACAGCCAAGCTAAATTTGACTTCTGTGTCAAAATTATTTTTTCAACTGTCATGTTGACAGTTAAAGAATTTATACACTGACCATAGACAATAATTATACACCCTGGCGAATTCACTCAGTCGGCAGAAATATTACCGAATGCGTGCAATAGGCAACGGGCTTGCCGAATTCACGCATTCAGCAAAATTTCTGCCGACTCCGTGAAATAGGCAATTTCATATATATAATGAAGCGACAAAATTATAAATGTATTATGTTTAATAATAATTTAATATAACATCGCAACTTATTTTTACTTTACATCATATTTAAGTATTCAAGCAAAAATTTTCTATAAAAGCAGTATCGCACTCATTTAGAACAAAAATTTAATGTATTTAATAATTTTATAAAATTTAAAATTATATATTAAATTCATATCATGCACGTAGGTAGGGTAAATAAATGAAACTTTTATTATTATGCGATTGGAAATTTTAAAATATTGGTGAAATAATCAATATTTTTTTTTTAATCCATGTCCGCTCCCAATGTGGAGCATATGGCCTCCGAACGGAGGTATCTTATCAGAAGTTTTTTTCTACGAGAACTGTTTGTTACTCAGTCGCTCAAACTCACTTTTTTCAAAGTGAGTAGGGAAAGAAGGATAAGGCTAGAACAGGACTAGTGGTTGGCTAATCGCTATTCTACGCCCAGTTATTAAAGGATCAGAAGGATTGGAGGAGAGGAAATGGTGTGAATTGACATCACAAACACCCAGTCTTCGATCACAACTTTGAATTGAATAATTCTCAAATTCACTGTGATCTGACCGGGAATCGAACCCAGACCTGCGTGATCGGTAGAGCAAGCTCTTACCAACTGAGCCACAGCAGGCTATCAATATAAGGAGGCTCAAAATAATTTTAATACAATAAAAAATATATCAAATTTATAAACATGAAAACTAAGTTTTGGTAATTTTAACATGTTTTTTTTGTTGTGAATGAGAAGTAATTTTTAGATGTAGCCTATGTATATTGCTATTTTACAAAATAATATTTTGAAAAATATTTTAAAAGAGCATTTTTAAAATTTATTTAACAGTTCAATCAGTTTGTGTAGGTAACTTATAATATTTTATTACTATTCCTTTTCAATGGTCAGTTGTCACTTTTAACGAAAAAACAATGCAGAACATGAAAAATCGTTGTGTAATGTTAAAAGGTATAAATATATTTTCTCGAAAAATCGAAATCAATTTACGAATCTAACATTAACAGCCCATGGAGAGGTGGCAGCCTAATAACCGAAGAGAGCTCATCGCCTTATTGGCCCAATGAAGAGAAATGCTTTGTGATAAAGAAGAGCGAGAAAGATCCAGCGGAGCATCTAAACGGCCTCTGTGTTTGCCAAAACGTACGCTTCGATAGAAACTCAGACATAAAAAATATTTCGATTAATGTCTTCAATAGCAGCGGATTTCACTTGTTTATCCTAGTAGTTATAGATTTATAAAATGTTTCAAGAGTCAAAATTCATCGGCACAGAATGAATGAAATTATTGTTTTTTAATCGAAAACTTTAATCTTTCCATTATTTTTCAGATTTGGATTATCGCTTTAATAGTTTATGCATTTTTATATGAGAGGAAATTACATTAATGATATTTATGTTGTCAACTTTGACTTTTTTACAAATATGATTGCTTTCTTATTAATTGCACATGAATCGAATTATTTTTGTGTGTGACATCAATTTATTAAAATAAAACAACGAATTTGGGCAAAATATAGTAAGGCTCTTTACGCAATACATAATGTTATAAAATGAACTTCAAAAATTGTAGGGCTGGAATTTTAAAACTTGTATTTAGCATCACTTTATTTCTGTCATTTTTTTACTGCTTAATATTCTATGAACTAGTTTTTGACATGATTATTTCATGTTATTCAAGATAACTGTGTTTTAACAAAAAATTTAAAATTCTTGTGTGTGATATTTCGTACGATTACTAAATACAAAAACATATTAAAAATAATCCTTTGTTGAATTATATTGATATTAATTCTTTTCGGATTATAACTTCCAAAATTTTCAATAAGTATTAGAAATATTAAGAAGATTTCGCCCTCTCTAATTCGCTGTGTGTAACTAAAACAACTGATAACCGCGGTGAAATTTATATTGGATTCTCTAAGATCTATTTGTTTTATCATGCTTCATGTCATTAAAAAAGCAATTGAGTCTTAACGAGTTTGATATTTCAATATAAACGAATGAGTGAATCACGAACAAAAACGACTCATGTCTTATGCAAACTGTGTTTTTTGAGAATTTGTTTGCAATATTCATTATTTTCTCGATGCTAATATGCAAACAAATTGGTGTATATTTTGCATTTTATTTGACGTCGTAACGGTTTTCGTATTCCAGAATCAGGATTATAGGCTTCCCGTAATGCTTTCACGGGCATCTTTGCTTTCCAAGCTATCACCTTGCCTTAATGGCCAAAGGTAAAAGTAAACGATACGACTCAACTCTGCGTTGAGACCGCGACTGTATACAGTTAGAAGCATAGGCATAGTTCTACACGATATTATATTGCAGCATAATTTTCAATAGCAGAGTAATGTCCACGTTGTAAAAGAAACATAATAATATATAATAATTAAAGCATATTATTTAGAAGCAAGGTAAATGAAACGAAAACATGCCACAAGAAAAAAGTTATCGAAATTTATATAATAACCGTTAAAGATAAAAGATATTTTTTCCATTACTCGAAAAACTGCATAATTTCTACAACTTAAGTATTTTGTTTAAAATTAAGCATGATAACAATATCACAAGTGACATTGCAACATGGTTTCCATTTTTTTTAAAATTTTAATTATTAGAATTAAGGTATTTAAATTTTTCTGATTTTGAAAAAATATTTCATGATGTATGCAAAAAATCACAATTGAGTCTTAATGATATAATTATTCAACACGTCTTGTCCCAAAAAACGACTTTTCTAATAATTTTCAAATAAAATAAGCATAAATGAAACAAACGGTTATTTGAAACAAAAATTAAACTTGGTTAAGACTACATCCAGTAATGCACATCATTTTTTTAACACAGTAAATGGAATTTCAAACTCAATAAACGGATTGCTCTAAGATAAACGTCCCACGAGCAGAGCTGTCTTCTGTGGTCCGTTCTCCGTCCCAATAATCTATAGTCTACTTTTAGTCATTCAAAATCTGCAATTTCAAATGAGGGATGGTGTATCCACGGGTTTTTTTTTAAAACCAACACACATTACACACATTTGGTGTAGTTAGAAGTCTAAAATTCTATTCCATGACGAAATTACGGCGTGTTTAAATACGCCCTGTGGTAGGGCAAAGCTGTACAAATCACAAGGTTTTTCGCAGCTCCTATAAAATCAACAAAATATTTCGTACAGCGTTATTCAGGTGACGTCTTCAATTATTTGCTTATGTTCTGAATATTTTTTCAAAACATACTTATTTCCTTACTTTAAACTTAACTTCCGAACGTCCCAGAACTTTATGATTTGTAACACGAGTATTAAAAAATGTTGATACAAATTAATTTCATCGGTCAATCTTTGCGGGTTAACCTGATAAGTATTTCAGTAATATCTCCGCAATACTAAAGCGAGGAATCCAAAGCACCACAGTGCACTGAAGAGTCTTTTGATACGGGAACTGTTTCCTATAAAACTCTCGGGCTATTCAAGGAAGTAAAGTTGTTTTGATTATTATGTTTATGAAAGTCATCACACGGAGTTACAAAACGTTTACATAGCTGCGGATAATGATTTTATTAAATTAAGTCAAGGATAAGACAATTTCTGAAGTATTTTTTTTCGTATATTATTTCAATGTACCCTCCAATAACGCAGCTTTTATAACTATTATATTTCGGCAGAAGGAGTTGGATAAAATGTCAACAATTAATTTTGAACATACACATCCGTTTTGTCATTAACGACTCGGGTTTACTGTCACTTCAAGTTCGTCCGAGAAAATTCTTATGTAAATGTATAAAATTTGAAAAATTACAATTAAATATAATTACGTAGGTGACCTTCTCAGAGCACATTGTTTTTTGCTGTAAAATAAAACCAGTACTTCTAGTTGGCGATAGTGATTTAGTTTTTGATTTTCCTAAAAATATCGACTATTTGTTAATTATCATGTATTCAAAGTATTTTTTTTATAATGTTCGTGAAAAATCATATTTATTATAGTAGGTATATTTCATAATGTTTTTATGATTGCTCTTTTACTCTATCATTTGTACTTTATTGTACAATAAAAAGAAATAATATTTAAAATAAAATAATAGTCCCGTTTGGTTCGACCGGTAGCTTTGTGGAAATTTATTTTTTGTAAAAATACTAATTTAATTACATTGAAATTCCACTGATTGTGTTACAGTATGTGACAAATGTGTCTTACATTAGAGAAGTATTATCAGGTAGAAAATCGGAAGCGATCGTGGATTAGTTGAATACTTTCGGATGATAGTATTCTTATAAGATTAAGCTCAGCCTTAATTCGAGTATTTTTTTTAGTTTAAAAAAGTATTAATGTTAGGTTTTCTTCCCACAAAAATTAAAATTTTAAATTTCGTGAATTATTCATGATGAAATTTCACATAAGTGATTCCCATTCAATTATAAATAAAGAGAATATTTAGCAAATTCGTGATCAAAGAGCCCAATTACTTTTTATTTATGTGAATCTAAACTAAAACAATAGATTTATTCTAAGCAAATAAACAACAAACAATAAGTATGGCGCTCGTTGAGCGGCGGGGCAAAGTTAACCGTTCGCCATCTGTCGCGTGACTGCTGGCAGGAAATACGGAGCCGTCAGAATAAGACTGTTCCACATAATGACACTTTCTCACAAGATTCCGTTCCACAAATCACTATTAAAATGACATAATGCGTTGTGCTTTTTCAATTCGATAATTTGATCCCAATTTACGACGACTCGTTAGAGGAGTACCTGCGAATTTGCTATCGACGAAAGTTGAGCGATTTACTACTCACATTAGCAGATCGATTTGGTTTTTTTTATTATATGACTTTGGGTTACTGTGAATTAACCTGCCTTTCCCACAAATAGCCGTATGGTTATTATATTTCTCTAGAGCTTAAATTCTACTCAGTTGTACAATGATAGTCTTGAATACAATAATCTTATGTTTCATTCATTAATACTTCAATAGATTTGTAACCTTACGAAAATATGACAGAGATTTAAATTTTGTTAGTGCTTCAGTAAAAACTACTCAAAAATTATTTTGAATTATGGAATAAGTTTATTAGGAATAACATTAAAGTTATCTCTCTCAAAATATGACACAGCAAACTTTGTTATTTTAAACCAATATGTGTGATTGAAAAAAATACAATTTATCGATAATCAAATCGAGCACATCATTTCATGTTAAAAAATACATTAACTTTAAATTTTGGATGAAATTTAAATTTATATTTTTCGATTCAAAATAAATGATAAATTTGATATGCTTAGAATACAACTCACTTTTCGTGGTTAAAGCTTTATGTCTTTCAGTTTTTGTGGTCAATGTATAGTTATTTATAAATAACAAAAAACAGGCTTGTTTTTTATGTTATCTAATGCTTGTTATAATTAAATTCAAACAAGAGTAAATAAAATAATATTTACCTTATTGTATTATTTTGTATATTTTATATATATTTTTTTGCTAGTAAAATTTCGTTAATAAGTAAAAGTAAAATGAAAGTTAATTTTAGATTTAATCTTTTACAACGAATATTTATATGTATACGACTTATAATGGCTAACACTTTTTACATTTAATATAAGAAGAACAAGCAAAACAGATATTCGCTCTAGGCAATATTCAAGGGTTGGGGGATACAAAACTGAATGAAAACAAACATACCGGGATTATCTAAGATTAGTATTAAAATATAAACCATGTTTCAAATTGCATCAGTCACATATACGATTGGATATAGAAGGAGATATACTGTCTCACCAAATATAAAAAATGTTTATATTTTCAACCAATAATAAAAAATTTACACAAAAATGTGAATAAGAAAAAAGGGAATTAAATAATGTATCCTATACTTACGGCATTAACTTTGATTTAAGATTTCTGGCAAATATTAAAAATTTGTTTATTATTAAAACATTGCAAAATTCACTTTATAAAATATGTAAAGACGTAAAAGGTGGTGGTGATCTATGTTCTATAACATTGAGTGCCCTAGGCCTTAAGGCACAATAAGTTTATTCAGTAATACATTCCTTTCTCTGGGTTATGAGGCAAACTTTTTCTTTAATATCTTATATTTAACATTCAAATACCATCACTTTTTTAATAATTTATCCCGATCAAAACATATGAGCCCATTAGAGGAGAGTGAGGTAAGTGGTATTTTAGAAAAAAAAAGTCAGATACGTTGTAATATTCTGCACGTCTCAAAGTATCGAAAAAGTGAAGGAACCTCAGTTAGCACACATTAATAATATAAGATTTTTTTTATTTTACTAGTTGGCTCACTTCATCTCTAGTGGGCCCATCCATATATAACAAGAAATATGATACTCTTCTTTGGAATTGATATTTTTTATTTAATTTTAATCTCATAGTTGACGATGCATAGACAAAATTAATCTCCATTTTATTTGTCATTGAAAATAGAAAATAAGTCAAACTCATTGATATGAAACGCAAATAAATCCATAAAGAGTACAATATTAATATAAGTTGTCGGTCGAAAAACAGCAATATATCGCCACCAACTAAAATTGTAGTTAGTGGATTAAAATACGTTACTGTTTTTCGAGCGATATGATTCGTATATCGACACTTAATTTTGTGATTATTTAAATACAATAAAAAAACTATTTTGGCAGTCCCTACGTATGTGCCACAAAACCACCTCAATATGCCAACTGTGACGAATGACAGATGTCGCGATAGTGCGGTATTGCTTTAACAATGCACTGACAGATTTCGAGCTGACAGTTGAAATGATCTGAGGAAATTGGCAATTTGTGGCGGCCTCCGATACTCGCATGAAAGCGATACTATGGCATTGTCAGAAATCACTCAGTTCGACGTGGATATGATCGGAATTAGGCCAAATGGACGTCGCTTGGATGCTTTCGTAAATCACGCCGAATCCTATAATAATATATTGATCATGAAGATATATTTCATGCATTCAATGTCGTTAGAGGTCTCTTCGAGTTGTTTTATTGATCTAACACCAAACTAGGAATTGACACTGAAATAGTCACTTTGTCTTTAAAATACAACCGACTGCTTTGTACACGATTTTAAAATAAAACACGATTCACTAAAAAGAACAAGTACTATCTTTACTCTAACGATTCCCATAAAGAAAAAAAAAACCTAATAACAAGAAATTCAACAGGGCAAGACAATAATAACAAACAAAAGTCTTGATTAGATTCTTAAATATTATACGTGGCAGATATTTCTAGCGATGAAAGAGATTTATGTCCAGTGCTTCATAAAGGTGCACGTAAATTATGAAGTAGCGATCGATAGTATTTTTTTTCGCCTTAAATGAAATACATATTAATAAGTAATATATTTCAAGAGATTTTTGATGGGTATTCATAATTACCTTTGTTGTCACAATTTTCTGTACTAAATTGATTTATTTTTTCAAACAACACGGTTTTTAAATTAAGCAAACCAATCCTCAGTTTTTCCATGTATTCTATCATTCCGTTAACACGGTGCTTGGTGGAACTTATCTACCGTGTAAAAACAATTTGACTGTATATAAATATATTTATACATTTAAAATGTCATCATTTGATATCAAGCCTTGCCAGGAATCAATCTTTATTTACGTAGTACTTACCGCGATAAGACTAATACCCATCTATATATTAATCACTAAATAAAAAAGGTAAGAAGTGCACCAACAAAAATGTTTTTCTATACAATCTGAAAATTTCAGACCTTGTGATTGACTCACCAATATTACGTAGAAACCAAAAGATAGAGAAAAAATGCTTAGATATTTTTTTTTTTCATATTTGCTGAAATCCGAAATTCTTCTTTGCTTGTAGACCATTGGACGTTTTCATTCTGCATTGCAGAGAACTGAGTGACCGTCTGTTTTACCTGAAATAAACTGCATTGAGTGCAACACTGCAATGCAACACACGCAAATTATTCAACGTTATCACGTCCTGAACTCGATGCATCATCTTCACACGAAGGGAGACGGTCAGCCGAGGGAGAGTTGCACGTATCGGCGATGTATTTATCAATCCAACTCTAGCTTTTGCCAATATAATCATGCTTTTGTTTTTGACACGTAACATGAGATATCGAGTTCATGTATTGCCTTCAAGTATTTATTATTGTTTGCGAATTCGAACAGTTTGGTGAACTTTACGTTTTTTTCTAATAAAGAGTATCTATAAACATATTTAATAAATTCTTCCTGTGTAAACTTTATTCTAAATAATAAGGTGAAAAATAAAATATTTATGAATAGTTGATAGTTATTTCAGCGTATGACTTCATTAGAACTAAAAATATATACATATATTTATAGAAATAAATACTTCGTTATTTTTCACCTTATTATAATGGAGTTCTGTCAAGTAAATGCCAAGTTATTCTACCTCTTAAAATGTTATCTTTTGTATCAATTCAGAAAAATGTTTATTTTGAAACTGTGATGTAGCAAGGTATCCGAATTTAGTATTCGGATTGATTTTGATATACGGATGTTCGGATATTTGATAATTTATTCGTTAATATTCCCCAATGTTTGAATTACTTTGTAGCTTAAAAATTAAAATTATTGCCTAAAAAATATTTGAACGACAGATAAATTATATTTATAAAATAAAAACACTCTTTTACACTGTTATGGATTATAATTTTTTACTAAAATACTTTTATATGTTGGTTCAACTTTTATTCCATATATCATAATTGTACACTTTTAAATAAATCACTAATCTTATAATCGAATAATAACAACGTGAGTATCAAGAGGTCTCTACTGGGTTTGACGACCGTTCGATTTGAACTTTGATTTGAACTGACTGGGAAGGAGTAGGATATCGGTTTTGGGCGTTGAAAGGTTATTGTTGCAATTATAGTATTAACATAGTACTCTATGACATGGTGTCAAGTATACATAACAATACTAATCAGACATTTATGGATAAAATCAAGACCACACCGCTTTCGCTCATGAAGATTATTTTTAACTTATGCAATTGTTCAGTTGAAAAATTGAATCGGTGTTAAATACTTTTTTATTTTTTCAATATAATGTCTTTCCAGTAATTATTAAAAGTGGGATAATAAAATTAGCAAAATAAGCTAAAAATTTCAATTCATGATTGGTGAAATCTTATTAAAAGTGTCCCATATTAAAAAAAAGACTTATTGCAACGATAACGCCACATGTTTCAATTACCAATAAAATATTGCAATATTTTCCACAGATAACACATTATTTCTACGATAATCATTCAATCTAGAATCCACATCGGCTCGATTTGATATATTTCTCACGACTCAGGCGCGAGCAGACAAAGGCAAAAAAACCCGCCGTAGACTGCCTTGCCTGTCATTAACTTAAACGTCGAGGATTACAGAGCGGACTTCTGCACATCGGAGAGATGTTTTTCGATAAAAAAAAATGTATAATCCCATTATTAAACAACCCTATCTAGCCGACCGCACGTAAGCCTCGCAGATAATCTGTCTGAGGCCGAAAAATATACAAAAGATGAAAAAGTATATCGGTTTTTAAGCATGTATGGAGATAAATGGTCTTATGGATCAAATGATTTGATCTTCTTTGGCCAACTGGTGTATAATAACCGAGAATTTTTAAGCAGTTTTACTAAATTAAAAATCATCTTCCATTGTTTATTAAAATTCTATTTAAATGAATTTTCAAATAGCATATTACTATTAATTACTGTCAGCTGCCATTGGAATATAAACACAACGTTATTTTTAAGCGTTGGCTAAACGAATTTGATATTTCAACTTATACGGTACCGGACTACATAAATTACTAAGTTAATAAGTCAATTAATAAATTCACACAAAAGGAATGGTAAAATTGAGCTTTATTGTAAGAATTTTATAAAAAAAAAACTTGTAAATTTTATACAATAAAGTAAAAATAGTATAATTGTGAATATTTTTGTTTGTGTTAAGTAATAATCGGGTCCGTAGCGCATTGGTCAACGTCGATGGCTTCAGTGGCGGATCTTATGCGTTTGATTCCCAGTACGAACAGAATTTTTTTCTATCGCCGATCATTGTGATACCTGAAAGATCCTTCCCATCCTTGTAATCTTAAAACAATGAAGTTTAGCGAGAGATATTAGCTGACCACTAGTCTTGTTTTTATCCTATTTTGTCGATCTCTATTATATTCTAAAAAAAGAGATTGAAAAATTGAGTAACAAGCAGTTCTATTAGAAAAAAATATGTTTGATACCTCAATTCGGAGTCTATATAAGGAATGAAAATTAATAAAAAACGTAATCGTTAGTTTCCATAATTATAATAATTATCTGATATATTGTTGAGAATATTTGTATTCCTGTATCTTTACCTTATTATATGAACATTTTAATTATAATAAAATAAATAGAGCATTGTTAATATTGTCATGTAATATTAATGAGAGAGAAGCGATGGAACAAGAGCCAATTTTCTTTGAAATTCGTAACAAAATTTCGAGCGAACAAATGAATGCTTTGCGCGAATTTCTCAGCATTTCCCCCGAGAACATTACAAACATAAATCAAATAACATGCCAGAGGAGATGCCATTATTTTACTCTGCGATACAGAAAAAAGCATCCACAAATATGTATTTATTGCAGAAACATTCGCTTCCTCGTCATATGCTAAGTTTATGCTCAAGAGGGTTGCAAGAAGCGTAAAGAAAAAAGTACGCAATACGCGAGGAGTATAATGTTTTTTTTTTGTCGAAAATAGTACAAAGGTCTGTTGGAAATTTTCATTTTATACATACGTGGCGTATGTGCAGTACATACATTAAACAATGTCTGTTCATTCGCTCTGAAATAAACATAAAATATGAACATTTTGAACACAGGTACGCTACATCTATACGCATTCATGAGACGTTTTTATCTCATTTTACATATAAATAATATAATTGAACTGTACTTAATAAAGCAGACGAAGTGAAAGTAGAATTTAAATTAATTATTCGCGGCTTATCTTTTTTTGGTGAGATTAATAAAACTATACTTAAATTAAGACAAAAATTTGTACAAATTCATTACATTATTACAAGTTAAATTATTAAAGATTTTACTGGCAATATAAACAGTTATTTATTATTTATTGATTTGGCATTTACTTGGTAGAACTCCATTTTAATAGGGTACAAATATCTAAGTTATTCAGTTCTACAGTTTTTTATATATGTTATACGTTGATAGCTATTTCGGTTTTCGCCATCGTCAGAACTATCTGTCTAGTTATTTATTATGTTTTGTCGTAGGATTTAGAAAAATGGTCATCATGTTTTATTCGCTGTTCAAATTTCCACTGACAACACTTGGTGAAAAATCATTCTATTAAAAAATAAAATGTTTTTTGTTCTAATCTAATTACACACTTATTTATTAAATTCAGGACCGGTAAGTGTCACTTATCCTTATTTTGTATCAATATCTATAAATTATTTTCAAATTTCTATAACCAATTTTTTGTTTCATCTTATTAGTCTAACTTGAATGTTTTATGTATCAAATATCTATGTTTATTTTTATCAGTTAAAAATGCTCATTACAAGTGAAATCGGCTATGATTTTAACAAATAAATTTGCGCATCGTTTGTGCTACTTTTTACAGGCACATAATATTGAATAATTGAGATGTAAGAAAGTTTTTTCTTTTATAAGCAATATTTTGAGAACGTGGATGTTAAAATAACATTATAAGATAAAAAAAAGTTTGACGCTTTTTAACTATGATAAAGGCAGTATATTGTTTGAATGAATAATTATTGTTTTAAAGATATACGGAGAATGCCTTAAGAAATAATTAATATTAAGTTTGTACATTAGAAAATAACTGAATGATTAAGAACACGTTTTGTTTTTATTTTTTCGTTTTATTTCTAGGTTATTACAACTGTTCATTAAGTTATAACTGGTTAAATAAATTTACCGGAGGAAAAATTATCTCTGAATAACCATAAAATATGACAAAAAAAACATAAAGAAATCGTTTGATTATGTCACAGTCGACTTCGACGTCATGTAATTTTAACAAAATAATATTTAAAATATTTTTGCTAACATTAGCTGTGATGCAAAATATTTCTCTTTAAAACATTTTTGATTATATCAATAATAAATTATTTACTCTTCCTTCATTATTTTATTTTTTCATGATGTTTTTCAGGTAGAGTTTACGCTTTATTTTACATTTGGATTGACAATTTATTTCAGAATCAGATATTTTTAATTTAATATTTCAATAAACAATTTATAAGGCTGTAAATTAATTGTTCCTCTTGTTAATAAATTTACCGTTGTCAAAAAAAACAAAACAAAAACAGAAATAACAAACTGTATGGAATTTCATTGTACAGAAATGACAGCCATGTATTTTTGTTTTAGCTAGAGAAGTTCTCATTAAACCATCGTCTTTTAAACAGGCTATTGTTCATTTTACTGCGTAGTACATAATCGAAATGACAAAGCAACTAAAATAATTAATGGGTTTCCATAATCCGTAGTTAAATCTATACTACTGTTTTAAAAACACTTGATTTTTAACGAACGTACCTAAGATGGTAGTCCCTCCCACAAGATGGCTGGTCGCCGGAAGTACGGGCGAGCAAGCACTTCCGGATTATGCTACCATAATTATATGCTGAACATATTCCTGACGTTGGTTTCTTATGATATTCGTTATAAAGAAGTGTACCATTCCATATTGTCCATGTACTGTCTAAATCGGTGCAATGTTGTGTCAAAGTTGCTTGCTATAGCTTTAATTATTAATTTTTAATTTAAGATTTCGACTGAAAGTGCTTAGTGAAATTTCAATATTAAATTTGAATCGTTCAAATTATGTACATTCACACAAATTTTGTCTTAATTATTAGGTTAAAATAAAAGCTTAATTGAAAGCTTTTTTTTTATCACGTAACAACAGTAAAATAATAATAATTGACGAATGATCTTTTTTCCTTAGCTTACGTCAAAGAAATTGTCTGTCTTTAATTTAAATAAAATATTTTTGCACACAATTTACACCATAATACAATAGTAATTCATTGTTCATGTTAATCTTTATAAACCAGATTTTTTTATCACAATATTTACTAATTTTAATTTAACAAAAAAACAATAACGATTTAAATCTGACAAACGCAAAAAATGTTTATGAACTCATTTATTGTCCCTTATACGTGCAGATAACAGGAAAATATCAGCTGATTGACTGTATACTACCCTTGAGACACGTGTCATTAATATTTAGTTCATATTATTTCACGTAAAGTCATCTACATATCTTTATTTTATTTAACTTTGTATCATTATTCGCGTTTATATTTATTTAATAAATATTTTTAGAAAAGTTTCTTGATATTATGCCGGTTAAATTTCATAATTATGAATTTCACTGTTGGAGAGTTTTTATTCGGCCAACAGGTGTGATTATTTTGCTCATGCCTACTCCTAATGTGGAGCACATGACCACTTTATGTAGGTTTCACAACTGAAGTATTTTTATACGAATGGTTTCTTACTCAGTTGTTAAACCTCTCTTTTTGAACAGAGTAGTATTGATAAAAGAATAAGCTCAGATAGGAGTAGTGGTTAACTAATACATATCCTTTTTGCTTTGAATCAATATTTAAGGTTTAGGAAATTGGGAAGGAGTATTAAAACATCATGAACACTCAATAAATTGATTGAAAAAAATGCTGTTTGTTTTGGAACTCGAACTTGTGAGATACGTCACGGAAGCCAATAAGGTAGACCGTTGCACAACGGACCCGACATACATATAAAATAATGAAATTAAAAAGTTAAAAAGAACTATATTTTCATTGGGAGATAATTATATCATTGAAATAACATATTTTAAAAAAATGGTACGTTTGCTTCAAGCTCTGGAAATATTTTGTGCGTTGGTGAAAGCAATATTTTGTCTGTCAAAGAGAGGCTGAAAACACAAATATGCCAGAGGCACTATAAATTTAAATATTAACTATCTGACAGAATAACGACCGCTACCGATGACATCGTGTTTTTCGATACCTGCCCCTCAGTTTATTTAGACGAATGGGAATCGAGAATTTATTCAAAGGGTTTAATGTATGCCGTTGAAAAGACAAAGATCTATGCCATTAGATTTGAATTAATTTATATGCTTGCCGCGTTTATTTTTCGTTTTATTAGAATCGCTGAATAAAATGAACGCCACTACCGAAACAAGATGGTCGATTCGATAACCTGCTTGAATATGTCGTAAAATTCTTAGACGATCGATTTGTTTTGTAATGATATACAGCTACTTCTTTGAATGTTTATTTACGTAACGTGTTTTAATGATGCCTGAAACACGTTGGTTTCCTATTGTCAAAGGATTTGTCACAGCCACCTTCTATACCGCAATCAAAGAGTCTAGTACACACAACAATGGCCCTATCCGCGACATTAGATTTGGGAAACAAACCAAAAATACAGTTTTAAAAATAGTTCAGTAAAGTTAGAGAAATTTATTGTACATATCCTGTAAATAAATAATGTATATAAGTGATCTAGTTGTCAATAATATTTATCGATTTGAAGAAGCAATATTGTTTAGTATTTGAAAAAGTCAGGCTATTTGTTTTTGACTATGATTTACACTAGAATAACAGTATTTAATAAAAAAAATCAAAACACTGGGATTGGCTTATTCATCGGTTATTGCAATACTTTACATTGATGCGTACTTCTCCAGATTATATACTAGAAAAGTGTTAAGAAACATTCAGCTTTAACTAGTGAATAAGCAATCACCGTCAAGATGAGTTTCAAGTGGACAATGATTGAGATGATGTTATACATCACGATTGCTTTGGTAATGTTTTTGTCGGTATTCAGTACAAAACGATGGCAGTGAGTCTTCAAATTGAGAATTCTTTAGCATATTATATGAATAATTCTACAAATGAATGTGTTATCCATATGTTAGTGTTTTGAAACATAAACGTTCCCATAGTCAAAAATTAAATATATTCTTGTGGTAAAAATAAAAAATATTTTTTAATTAATTAGCGCTGTTTTCACCTATTCGTTATCTATGTGTCAGTATACTTACAGTATAAATATAGTAAAAAGTAAAGGGCCTATCTGTCTGTTCCGACATAGCGATAGGTTTTAATATTTAAAAATGAAGACTTCTCTGCTAGTTGACAAGCTTCCACTTGTTCTTAATCCACTCAATTCGCTGTTAACTAGTAAATAGTATTGTATCATATTTAGCCGTTAATTTTGTGGGTTAATGGGACTAAACGTTAAATGGAACAATACTTCAAATGTAGAATTTAATATTAAAAATTGACAACTGAAAGAGTGAATGTCAGAAAATAATATTAATTAGGGATTAACGTTTTCTTCCGTACACGAAATATCCCTACAAATTTTTACACCCACCAATTGTTCATGTTGATATTATGTATAAAACAATGTAGTTTATTGTTGAAATAAAAATGCGCAAAATATTATATTTCATATTGAATATACATACTCAGCTATAATTGGTGTGGAGTTTTCTTGTGGTAGTCATCGAGTCTTAAAAAGTGGTTATGAAATATTTATTATTCCTATTTTTTGAACCCTAAAAATTCATTTGAATATTTTTCATTAGTGTTTACCATAAATAAATATTTTTATAATTCTTATATACAAAAATATTAAAATGCATATAGCTTTTAGCACAATACAGATTTTTTCAAATGTACCCTGCAAAAGATAACGGTATTATATAATCAAAAGATATGCAGATAGAATGTCATTCTACCAAAGTGAATTTTTGTAGTATCTAAAAATCTCCCGCATAAGATAGCGAATCTTCAAACGCGAACGTTCGATGCAACCCTTAAAAGTTAAAAAAATAACTAAATTATTTTACTTTGTGAGATAATGAGGCAGCGGGCTGGTGTTTGGGTTATAATCCTCAACCTTTGTAATGTCAGCACACTGCAAAAAAATATTTTTTCATATTTCAGTAAAATAAAAACAACTTGATAGCTCTAATTATCTATTCCAAAGTGTCACAAGACATGAGTAAGTGTCGACAAAATCTTCGTTATTTTAAATAATATTGATTTTTTTATTTGATAAAAGTTTGCATCAAATTATTCATGTGAACCAAAACGTATTGTAAGGGGTCATTTACATAAACACTACCAATATATAAGGTATGCAAGTCAGATAAAGGAATAACATAGGAAGCCTAAATAAAAAGAGTTAAAACCTTATAATTAACATTTAACGAAATATTCTTTGAAATGATTTTGTAGAACAACGGTTATATTTCATTTCGTTATATTCAGCAATTTGCCATTGATCTTTTTGATAATAGTTTACTATGGAAACAGCGATAGTTAAACTTCTTTTAAAGTACTCCAACTAAAATAAGCAAAAATATGTTTGCTCTTAACTAAAGTTTACCAAGACATTATATTAATACATGTGACAAAAAACTAACGCATTGTAAACATCATCTGATTGATAAAAAATCAGAAACCTTAGCAAAATACCGTCCGACTGAAGATTTTGTCGGTTTTTATGCAGAAGCCGGTTTTTTTTTTTTATTAACCTGGTTTCAAATTAATATTCATTTTTTTAATATTATTTAACCATTCTAAAACTTGAGTATTTTGAATTGAAATTGCCTTGATTGTTATTAAAATGAGATTACATATGTTGTTTAATAGTCAGTAGAGATCTATGAATACGTTAAAAATATTATATTTTGGTTTGTTTTGAAAATATTTTTGTTGTATATTTCTCGAGTACAAGGTATATAATTACTCCACCGCTGAATATGAACACTGCAAAAATGGGAAATTTTATATTTTATGAAGCATTGTTAAAAAAAGGAATTTTACAAAAAAACCGCTTTCTTTATTTAACTACCGTTTTTGTGAATCTTTAAAAACCGATTTATGTCGTGTTTGAAGATATATTGGAATTATTATAGAAAACCGGTTTTTGTAAAAGCTCTGGTTACAAGCTTTGTGTAAACAAAAATGAACATTCAATAAAATTATTATATGTGAAATCGTTATTTTGGCTTGTCCCACTGGCGTCCGAATAATTAATATTCGTGTGTAATAAAACTTATAATTTATTTACAATGTCCGCTCCCAATGTAGAGCATATGGACTCCTTATGTAGTTTATCTCAACAGTAGTGCTTCTACTAGAACTGCTCGTTACTCATTTATTCAATCTCTCTTTTTTCAAAGACAGTAGGAATAGAAGGATAAGGGTAAGACAGGACTAGTGCTTAGCTAATCGCTCTCGATACGTCCCGTTCATAAGATAGGATGGATGGGAGGGGGGAATTCAAGACAAAAATTCATTAATCGATGGAAAAATCAATTTACAAAACCTCCGTAACTGATCCGCCAACGACGTTGACTACTCGACCACACAGGCGGAAAATTATAAATACTAAGGAAAATGAAGTAGTTTTTTGCCAATAATTGATGATTTCTAATCAAATAATTATCAAAAAACAATTTGTATCAAACACGCTATAATTGTATATTTATGCGACATTTTGAGATAGGCTGGAAAAAGTTCACTGATCGCTAAAGAATTTATTTTAAAATGCGTTATTCTTCTGCTATTGTTGATACTGCGCTACGGCGGTCAATTAATTCCTAAGATTGTGTATTAACATAAGTTTTTATGGAAAAAAGAAACACTCACACAAATATGCAGTATCCCCTGATTGATATCAGGAAATAGTTTAATACGCATCCCAGCCACAAACGAGAATGGGTAATTTATTCATTTGAGGTTTAGTGTAAAGTCGTACCGCTTAATGGGAAGGCAGAATATCGTTTTGTCAATTTTGATAGCGTCAAAAGTTTAATTTGATTTTAAATGCGTGAACGCGATAAAAATGTATGTTTTTTTATCACGCGGCCATTGATATTACAATATTGTTAATTATGTACCCAAAAACATCACTGATAAAATAAAATTATACAATTTAAATTTATTAGTTTGTTATTTCTCACGTTTTTTCTTTGTAGATGAGCTCAAAATGTTTTTTTATTCTCAAATTTTATCTCAAGTATATACATACAACAAATTGATTTAAAAAAATGATGTCTCACTAAGTTATTTAAATAGTATAAAAAAAATCAAATTGATTATACCTAAATTGAGTATGAATCTTTACCGTTAAATGCATTTAAAATTAAAATAAATTAAAATTTCATAATCTTAAACAAAATCAATTTGTATAAGATTAACTACTGTTTGAATTATTTGACATCTCTTGTCAAAATTCATTTTTTTTGCGTTGTTTTCAGCCTTATAATATAATAAATACCAATTTCACCTTTTAATTCTTTGTTTGTTTACCATATCACTCTCATCGATTTTTTTATTTAAAATTATTTATGATAAATTTGAGATTGCACGGAATATATATATATTTAATCTGAAATAGAAAATAGTACATTTAAGGGTTAAGACGGAAGCCACGAATACATTTTTTAACTGACTAGTACTTTTTTTCACTTCATATTAAAAAGGTTGTGAATCGTTGTATAAGCTTTAATGTAAAATAGGTTATTGCTATATGACGTAATCAAATAAGAAAAGAGGGTCAGTAATTAAACGTTAATAAGATGTTATTAAATTTTATTTTTTTAATCTTTTTAAACAAAATAAAAAATAAGTATAGGCGCGCTGATGAAAGCCCGTTTTTAAAATAACTGGTTTTATATTTATTTTCATTGCTCGATTGTATCACCCGTTTTAAATCTACAATATCAATTAACACATACTTAATTTGAATGATATTCACATCCCGTTTAGTACTAAACATTTATGATAGCCAGTTTTCGTTGAAAATATCAATTATCTTTCGAACCCTTCCTCTCGAGCCGGACTACATTTAAATAAAAAAAAAATGAGTTCCCAATAAAAAATGTTGAAAAATAATTACCCATCTGTAAACATAAAACATAAATGCAAAGCCCATAATTAAAAACGATTATCTTAGATTCGTATCAAGTGGAAAGATTTCATAAGTACACTACCGAAAGGTTGTTCATTTATTATTTTTAAATTCTTCTTTAAGTTTTAAGAAGTCATTATTTGGTGTTAGTGTTTAGAGTTTAATTTAATGAATATCGATATATATTTATGATATCTGCGGGGTTATTCTGACGTGCATAAAGATCTACCTAGATACTTATTTGGGACAACATCGTCACGAAAAACGCAATAATTTTAGTGTTAGCTTTTGACGGTTGGTATAGCACAATTGTCAAAACCTTCACTGTTGTCAACATAGAAGATAACTTGGTACTTATGGTTGATCTGCTAAGCGCATACGGTGTAGGGAAAAGTTCTCGAGAATTCACTGTTCTAAGAACAAAATTCTATTTTTTACCTAATACCGTAGGGCGTAGACTACGACACCGTATGCGTTTGACAGATCGATCAAAACTACCAAGTGTATTTATTTACGAGAACAACAATGAAAATTTCCACAATAAATACAATTGTGCTTATACCAACCGTTCAAAACCAATAAATAAATTATTACGTTTGCTGTGATGGTGTGGTGTAATTCGGACCGCTCAAAATAAGTGCTTAGAATTTACACCAATGATACGCAACTTTTTTTTTCCTCCGGACCGCATACTAGTTTATGCTGCATTAAGTGAGTCGCAGAATATTAATAGTAATATGTTAATATGACACATACTATACATAATATAAAGACATAGCATACATGTAAGTACACACAAATACAAATTAATCAAAAAAATGGTTTTCGTATTTTTTTTTTGCAAAAAATGTAAGATGTTTCAAAAAAACTGTCGACTATGATTGTTTCTAGCCTGACACAAAATCTGACTGCGCCGCATGTTGAGCATGCGATTCGTGAATCGTGTGCATGTGAGAATAAGCTACTAATATATTTTTTACGTATGAATTTAAACTTTGGCATTTTTGGTTTATTGTTTATAATCAAAAAAATGTATTGAAGGCAAGCTTCAGATGTTACTATATTTTTAACTTATTTCGAATAAAAATTTGAAATAGATAAAAAAATATTTTAAACGAGATTCTCCGAAAAATACAGTCGAAATTATATTAACTGTCGGAAAACGTAAAATTAAGTTGATTGGGTTATGAAATTGCTAGCCACGAGGTAATAGCTCTTTTAACGCACCGTTTAAGGTTGGATAACAGGTTTTTTTTTTTTTTTTTTTTTTTTTCCATATCCGCTCCCTATGCGGAGCATATGGTCACCACGAAGTTCCTCCATGACTCTCTATCTCCAGCCAGTCTCCTTGCTTCCTCCCAGGTCATCCCAGCGTCCCGCAACTCCGCTGAGTACATCCTGAGAATGGTCATCAGTGGCCTTCCACGACGCCGGTACCCATCCGGTTGGAAGAACAGACAGGCAGGGTTCAGGCTCTCTTGAGGCATCCTTAACACGTGTCCAAGCCAGGACCACCGCCGCTTCTTTATTTTGGACGTAATTAGAGGCTGGTTAGTCCGCTCTCTAATCTCCGTATTCCTGACAAAGTCAGACCATTTCACTCCAAGCATTCGCCGCAGGCATCTGTTTTCGAAACACAGTATACGGTTACTCTGCGCTTTCGTAAGGTGCCATGATTCGCAACCGTAAAGCAGCACTGTCAAGATACATGCGTTGAACAGGAGGCACTTGGTTCTGACCGAGTACAGCCGTGAATCCCAGACTTTCCGCATTGAGTTAAAGGTTGCTCCAGCTATCCCTAATCGGATCGCGAGCTCTTTACACGGATTGCCATCCCCCGTGATGTGTACCCCCAAGTACCTGAAACCGTCGACTCTTTCGATGTTTTGACCGGCGCTCGTCAAAGGGTAGTGTGGGTCCGGACAGGCACTGTTGCAGAGTACATTGGTTTTACTCGCATTGATTTTAAGACCGATGCGATACGAGTTGCTCTGCAGTTTATCCATTGTATCTTGAATACCCTCGACAGATTTGTCAAATATAACAGCGTCGTCTGCATACTCGAGGTCGCATAGCTTTAGATTGGGGGCAACGGTCACACCTCGGTCAGGTGGAATTGACTTCCTCAGAATGAAGTCGAAGATTATAATGAACAGGAACGGAGCTAAGACGCAGCCCTGTCTGACCCCGGTTGAGACCCCAAACCATTCAGTGGTTATATCACCGATTCTTATGCAGCATTCGCTCCCCTCGTGCAAGCATTTGATGATGGCAACAATCTTGGTTGGGATTCCGTACAATTTTAATATGTTCCATATAGAGGACCGGTGCGGACTATCAAAGGCCTTCTCGTAGTCTACAAAGCAACATGCCAGCGAGCTGTTGTATTCGTTGCTTTGCTGAAGAAGGCACCTAAGATTGTGTATTTGGTCCGCGCAGGATCGGCCAGGTAAGAACCCGGCCTGATTTTCCCTGAGGATATTCATAATTGGAATCCTTATTCTCGCCAATACTATATGTGCCAGAACCTTGCCAGGCACGCTGAGCAGCGTTATGCCACGGTAATTGTCACAGCACAGTGGGTCACCTTTTTTGTGGATTGTGACTACCTCGCCATTAACCCAGTCCCTCGGACAGCGCTCTTGCGCCCACACCATACTAAGGAGCTGGTGCAGGGGGTGCATAAGCGCCTCCAGGCCGTACTTTAGGAGCTCTGGATGTATACCATCCATGCCTGGCGCCTTCCCGTTTTTTAAGCGCCGCACAGCCGAGGAAATCTCAGCATGTGTCGGCGCATAGTCAGGAATGTTTAACGCTCGAGGAATTTCCGTAATTGTGGCTTCATTGGGTATATCAAATGGGTCCGAGGGAGGGGGGCGGTTAAGCACCCCGCAGAAATGATCTCTCCAGATCTTTTTGACACGCTCTACGTTCGATTCTATTTTTCCGCTGGGACTACGGATAGGCCCCGCGGTTGGTATCCGTCTGCCGCAAATTTCACGTGTAATTTTGTAAAGTCTCCTTGTGATACCAGGTCAGTTAAAGGAATAAATTAATTCATCAGTTATATCTGTGTCTTTACACAGACATCCGTAAGCAATGCAGAATGCAATGCTGCAGGTCTGGCAAACAATAAAAAAACATACTAGAAGAAAAAAATCCCATGTTAAATTCGAACGATCTCAAACATTGATATCCAAGTTCAGTCGTTATCAATCAATGTATTTTATATTACAATAGAATATTAAAATTGCACCATGTCAAATAGAAAAATATCTAACATGTATCGGAATCCACGACTCGTTGAACAAAACGTATTTCAATGCGAAAAAAAAAATGAAAATAGTACAACTGGCAATGTCCTACAGCACAAATTCATTTATCATCTCCTAATAAGATACTTCTGTTGACATATTCACAGGCGTTTCCAAACTAACACTCGGACGCCATACAAGCACAGGAACTTTTGTGAGCACGAATCGAGTTTTTTCTTACCGATCAAAGAACGTGATACTCGAAAAAACTTTCCGCCTAACCTCGTGCAACAAAAAGAGACAAGCATAATTTGATACTGTGTATTTTGTGTAGATACAGCCTGTCTTTTGTTTTAGAGTGAAGAAAAACAGTCGTTGTCAAGTGTTATTTGATTATGTCGCTATAATAGTTCAACGAAATAAAAATTCGTTGATGTGCTTGCTTAATAGTTTAAAAAATAACTGCCAAAAGATTTAGGTTGCAAAAAATATAACTATAAAAACTACTCAGCAGGTTTTAAGTAAACTGTACTAAGCTAAAAAATCTTTTTAATTTATTATTCGGTGAAAGTATTATTCCGCTGTAATTTTTATATTAATGATTATATAAAGCGGGGTTTCTCAACGGTGAGCCATGTGGCCCCCCCAGGGGGCCACAGCGTGTTCTAAGGGGGCCACGGAGATTTATTTTTGTTTTGGGGAGCCACAGCACAGTTTAGGTGGGCCACGGGTATTGAGAAAACGATACAAGGAAGAGCATAATGGCGGACGTCGCGCAGCTATTTTTTGTAAATCCGTAAATAAAATAAATTACTGGCATTCTAGATTCGAAAATCTCGGAAGAGCTATAAAAAAAGGTGGGTTTTTGAAATTATAATTTTCATGGGAAGACAAAACAATGGTTTGGGGGGCCATAGAAAAATAAAGACACTCAAAGGGGGCCACGCTCCCAAAAAGGTTGAGAAACACTGGTATAAAGCATTTTTTTGTCGCGCTTAGAACAGTTGTTATATATGTATTTTGGTATGACTGTTGTAGAATTTAAAAAAATGCCAGAATCGAGAAAAAAGAATTCTACCTACATATATATACCTACCTACCTACATATATATACCTAAATACCTACATATATATATATAATTTTGTTATATCCGTAAAACAAAAATATGTATCCACCAAAACACCAAATAATGACGTGATTGTATTTAAAAGTCCAAAATATTTTTTTTCCCATTTTACTAGTTCGCTCATTTCACTTCTTGAGGGCCCAATGATTATTATAACTGTAGCTATACTTATAACGGAACTGTTTATAGCTCAATAGTTTTTTTAAATACAAAATATATAAACAATTTTGACGAATAAATTATAAAGCCTCATTATTCTGAGCTAATCGTATAATTGGTATAAGTTAATCCAATGAAAAATGCGTCACTATTAAACTACGATACTGAGAGGTATTTACTAATTTTGATTCAATATGATACATTGAAAAAATCAGTAGTTTAATCAAATATTTGGCAGCAAAATATGGTATTGAAAATTTCATAGCGTTAGCCGATGAATGTGATATCATCGACGTGAATTGAGTATATTCAATGTTACCTCTGGTTTTTAAGCTGGACGTATTGAGGCGTGATGCGGACCGTGGGTTTTAAAGGCCCGCTATAAAAGGTGTTTGTTATCGCGCGATGAAATCGTTCGCTCCGGTGGGCTGGCCCGACCGTCATCGGTGATGCTTAATAGGCCCATTCGTTGGATAAACGACCCGGACCTGTGTGGATTCATTTACAATTTACACATACAAATAAGACACCGAATAAATTTTATAAAGCCTAATTTTTAATAAACGAGCAATGAAACGAAATAAATTTATTTTGCTTAAGATTATAATTGATATTTTATTTATTTACAATGAACCGTGATTTATCTAACGTTATTTCATAATAATTGGCCGTGAACCAGCAGTAACAGTTTCTTGAAAATACCCACGCATAGCCTGGTTACTTATTTTGGCTGATACAAAGATAAAACAAGAATTCTGTCATTAAATAAATCGAAAATATTTAAGTATTAAGATGTTAATGTAAGTGAGATTAGACCACCACTATTTTTAAAATCTATTATGTAAAATTTTGCTGCATATTGATAAATGAATTGTTATGACCAATAAAATATTTATTTGATCATTTTTTAACAGATAATTGAGGAACATTGAAAAAGTGATTTGTCAATTTTTTTGAAAAATACCGTTTAATATCTGTTCTAATAGTCCATAATAAAATATATGAATGGAAATCACTATTATGGTACAAAATAGATTTTATTATATAAAAATTAAATCAATAATTTGACATATTCAAGTAAACCATAATTTCTACAACAATCATCATTTTCCAAGCTCTGTATTTGTGTGACATCAAATCAATTATAGTTTGCTCCTCAATTATATTAAATAGAATAGTCTATAATTTAAGACAAAAATTGTCATTTCAGGGTTAAAAATACAATAACCGAAGGGATGCACCTGAAGAGAAAAATCAGTTAAAGATACCGTAACTTTGATTAATCCGGTAAAATATCTTTTTGTGTTATATATTTAAAATCGATTCGTAGATCTATGATATTTATATTAAAGGTGGATTGTCATCATTCAATTATCGTTGGTAAGGCTTCATTTTATCATCTTGCATAATGTTTTTTTTGTATAATATAAAATATGCAACGGAAGTCACTGACATTTGCACTTTATTTAAATAAGTTTCGGCGTTTGAAAAGTACACAGTTAAATAAAGCTTATGATTTTTCGAGTATTCATAGTAATTCAAGAAAAAATACTTTTGATTCATTTTATAAATCAATACTTTACATACTCAATAACTTGGTTATAATTCTTATGAAGCCCTAAGAACTTTCTTGGAATATGAACAATGGTTTGATTTGATTATTTATTTCTTGGTCGTTACGGCACATTAAGCTCAAAACTACAGTAAGTAATTATCATGTTAAGAATACTTTATTTTGTTCCCTTAATAAGTTTTAAGTTTTACACGAAATTAAATTTATAATTTTTTACTTTTTCATTAATGTGACATCAGTTGATTAAAAGTAAATTAATGCGTCTGTCTGACATAAAAAACGTTCTCGAACCCTGGATAAGACTTAAGGGGGTATTCTAGTGTAGAAATTTGAAAGAATCGATTCTTTCTTTTTTTTATTAAATCTTAGACATTTAAGAGTATGTCGTCAACGGGATTTCTCAAAAATTTAATTATTTACCGAGTTACAGTGGTTTTGGTGACGCAGCAACTAAGCTGGTCCGACCGGAACAGATCGAAACTCAAAACTTTAAACGCGTTTTTCTCGAAACTACTTTTTTCAAGCTTGCGTACATAATATCTCAAGTACTACCAAACTGATTAATTTGAAATTTTGTGTGAACCTTTTAAATATATTTTTATAGAGCCCGTAGCAGATTTAAGCCAAAATTTTAATTTTTACTATTTCAAAAAAAATTTAAGCTGTTAAAAAAACGTCAAAATTCCATTTTTTTTTCAAACGGCTGCCATTTTCTGAAAAAAAATATTTTTACTTCTAGGGACATTTTTGTTTATTAAGAATCCGTTAAAAAAATTCAGATGACCAGAAAGGTTGGAATCGTGTACGTGAGGACACCATCTTTTCTTTGGACCCCTCCCTTTACAAGCCGATGACTTTTTGAGTTTTGATTTTTTTTTAAATTTTTACATATTTTTAAAATATAAATAAACGAATGGTAAAAAAATGACTAGTAAAAAAGTTCTTTGTTTATTTTTTACAGAGCTCGAAAAAACACCCAAAATTCATGCCTCTACACTAGAATACCCCTACTAGAATACCTCTATATAGAATAAAGATTTTTAAATATCAAAGCAGTGATACATTACGTTGTTTGACATGGTATTCATCATTGCAGGTAAAATTATAAAAAATATTACTACATCAAACAGTTTCATTGATTTTTTTGATTTCATACATTAATAATAATAAAAAAAACATTTCTGTAACTATAGTTTCAAAAAGAGATTTTTTACTGAATTAATATTAGATAGTGAAAAATATTCTATCAAAATATTTATTATTCAAAGTAATTATTTAATATTATATTATGCCTACTTAAAATTCTATTTTAAAAAAACTTGTTTATTTGTTATAAAAACATTGAACATCTGTTTTTTTTTTATTATTCGATTTGATGTCAAAATATAATATTTTAAAAATTCCCAAGAATTCTTTTCACTGTTAAAATAGTTGTTATTTGCGTAAAAAATTGAGGAGTCTAGCATCAGACACGGCTATGTCATGATTTTGCCGCTGCACACTTTTTTTACATTCCGGTAGAAATTTCAATACCAACATCCAGTTTCAAAATCGTGCTACAAGTGTATGAAAACCGACATTAAATCAAAGGTGGCCAAGCCAAGGACTCAAAAATCAGCTGACTAAATGTCAGTATTTTTTATTGAATGCAAACGTTTAAGAAGTTGACTTTTAGTGCTCGAGTTTGTTTTAGTTATAAAAATTAATCTGTGCTAAAATTTTGTTTAAAAGTAGTCAAACATACTTTCACCTCATCTGAAAAATAAAGTGAAACTTACTTTGCCGTGTTTAATACTGGACGCCTCGCCTCATAAATGTATCTGTAGTTCTGCTGATTTTTTTATGAAGGAGAAAAGTAAATATTTAACTCTCGCAAAAAACCTAAGTATATCAAATTGTTTTTATTGCGTTGCATAAAAAACGTTTTTTACGATATTATAATTATTATATTAGAACAAAGAAACGAATGGGGAAAGAATTTTAATTCCAAATTCAGCACTTGCGCGTGCATAGCCCGTGCAGTACGCATTCACTCGTAGTTCTTTTCTATTGACACGCGATTTTTAGGCACGCAATGTAATGAGCAATCTACACGTTATTTTTAAAAAATATATCGTATGGGAAATTATATTTTTTTATATTTAAATGTATTTTTTCAGTAATACCAAAAAATAATATAATATACCGAAATGGTTAGAATATTAATAAGCTTTTATTTTTTAATGTGGAAAATATTAATTACTATATCGGCAATTAAAGTTTTTTATTTATTTTTAAAAAGTTAATTATGAAGAAAAAAATGTGCATTTCCTAAAATACTCAACTGCAAAAATTCAATTTTTAAAACTTAAGCCAATTTCCTATGAAAATAACAAATGAAACAAACATAGATCAAATAATCAAATATATTATCAGATAACATTAGCTAATGTGCTAGCAGAATATACTTGATAATATTTTATTATCAGTTTTTAATTTTGTTAACCATGTCCGTTCATATGGATTCTTTAAATCTCTCTGTTTTAAAATATGTATAAAAAGCTAGTATAAGTTGGCTAATTGCTCTCGTTACGCCCTGTTTTAAGGATCAGATGAACGGAAAAGTATTTAGGAGATTACAGACATCCATGCATTAGAATAGAAAGCCATAAATAATATGATTCTGTCCGTACTGGGATTTGTACCCATGAGCACCGCAAGCGTAGCTAATGACATTTACATTTTGATTACGGATTTCATTACTATCCTCAGTCTATTAACAAGTTATCACACATTCATATAAATCAAGATAATTATAAGAAAGAATATTCTTCTTAAACACCTTCAAGTGAAAAAACAAAAATAAGATTGCTATTGGCAGGAAGCATTTATCAATTTTATAAACTCGATAGGTATTAGACCAGAATATAAAATATCTTTTTGCTTTTGTAATTGACTTAAATATCGTATGAAGACAAGGTTAATTCGTATTCACTCACACAGTAGCACGTTCTTACGTTTTTAATTAAAATTATAGTAGCCTGATTAATATTCACTCATAATTTTAGTCGGTATCTTAAATTGCTGATATTCTATTGAATTAAATCCACTTTTTTATGGGGTGGGCTGGAGTAGGCTCGTGCGAGCCTCTTGTTAATTTTAACATACGCTGGCGAACACTTTGTTAAATTTAAAAAAAAAACATCAATATTCTCAGATCAAATCAGTCACTAACTTTTATTTCTGGTGTTTATATTATCTATGACAGATTAAGTGTAACGTCTGAAACATGAAATTAGAGCAAAAATGATAGTACTAACTCTTGCTCTTGTATTATGAAGTATGTACATTCTTTACTTATTTAAATAATATTTTTTGCGGTATATTTCAAATTTTCAAACAATATTAGTATTTTAAGTAGCATTTGATTGTTTTGATATTTATTCAGTCATAAGAAAATCCACCCCAAACTCTAAGTCCCGTGAATAGCTGTTACACTAAGAGTGCCCCTTGTTAACGTATTGGTAGCACACCACTGCCCATATTGGTATCTGTTTTATAAGTCTTATAATTTTAAAACAATAAAAAGTAATTAATTATTAATTATTTATATTTAATATTTCTTGAGTTGACATAGTTAGTTTGGCCATGCCACTGGGCTATATTTGTCTATATGGCCAACTGATTTTAGTATAGGCACGCACTTTCAAGATTGCCTACACGCAGAAGCGTTTATCCTGCCGAGCAGTGGTCGACATTTTTTTATTTGTACGGAAATCAATTACATTAGATAAATGACACTCTTTATTGAAAATATTTGAAAGCTTCAAAATTAACCAAACCTTTTTAATGTAAACGCATTTAAATCAAGCGTGAGGACTGTATACATCTTTATGAATCATGATTGGAGACCCGTATTTTAGGCATCTATGTTTTAAAAAAATCAGCATTTCGATTTAGCTTCTTTTAAACACATATTTTTATTCGATATTGATTTCAAATAACTATCAATTACAATATTTTAATTAATTAACGAATAAATTTCAAAACATTGTTGTAATACTTTTCTTTCAATAAATCCGTTTTTTGATCAATCAGAATAATGCTTAAGGTCGTGGTAGGCGAAACCAGTCTTTGACTGTATTTAAAAATGTCAATAAATAAAAATAGTGTTTTAATTTTTAGATAGTACTATTTTATTTAGAATTGATAGTGAACACTAATTTAAAATTGATTGATATATGTATACAATCCTGAAACAAAACCAATATCTTCGTGTGATTCACATGTACAAAAATACTTATATTTGCAATAGGCCCTTTACATTTCATTGCATACACGCGAGTCCTGAGTTTCCGACCACTGCTATAGAGTGTAGCTTACGCAGTCTGCTTAAATAATCTATTAATTTGACCAATAAAACATAGAATGTACTATAAATACATTCAAATTATGACTAATTTTATTTGATTATTCTTAAACTTAATATCTTAAACATTAACTTTATAACACTTGAAAGAAATATTTATGATTCGATTAATTTGTAAGATCTCTATCTACCCCTATTTATCATGCAGTTAATTCAAATGAAAAAAAATCTTAACACTTTTTTACAATATTTACGCAGTTGTTTTTTTACTTAGTTTCATCCAATTAATTGTACTGTGTTTATCGGTTCTTAAAGATTTAACAGCTTCACTTATAAATAACAAGGTACCCATTTTAAGTCTTACATTACAGTCTTTATACAAAAAAAACACGGATCGAAAGATTCTGAAATTGAATTGGGAGACATACTAAATAATCGTATTAAAATGTATCAAAACATTTGAATATTTATTTGAATTCAACACAAAATTAATATTTAAAAAAAACTTTCATTTTTTTCTAAATTAAATGACATATTTTTATTTGTCGATACTTTCTATAGCACACGCATATTTTTCTCTTATCTTATCTTATTATTATCTGAAATAAACAGCATTAAATATAATAAAGCATGCTATAAATATTTGCGCTATTTTTTGATAAAACATGTATAATATATACAGTTTTTATTTGTCTCATTTAAACCTACACACGGATTAATTATTACAATAAATATTTATATTTTTTCCGACGCAGAAGTTGTTTGACAATTCTAAAATTTATCAGCATCCATAATTTTCAAATCAATTCTTACAATTGATCGTTAACACAAATCAAAATCGTTTGTTACTTACAGAGTGTTACTTGAATATTACTTCTTACTATTATTAAAAATATATAAAATAATTCATATTTTAAATATTAAAATGATTTAAAGATATTTTTTAATCGTCAACTTTGAAAACGATGTATGAAGTAAGTAAAAGGTTATATATTATATTGTTGCAGTTTTCAGTTAATCAAAATATTGAATAAAGCACTGTTTGCAGATATGTATGTGTCATAGTTGGGCTAAAATTTAAATTGCTTTTTATTTCATAGGTATCTGTAATAAGATTAGCAATCATTCTTATAACTTTTTTAAGTAGGTTTTTTTGTAATAAAATGTGAATATGATTAGATTTCCCATACTTTATTAGACGAATATACTGTTTTTGTCCTTACAAATAGCTTTGAATAGTGGATTTTCAATAACATAACTTTTTAACGTCAAAACTTGATAATACGGACAAAATAAATTGTAAAATATATATAAACAAATTAACTAAATTATGTTAGTGTTCTTAGATTTTTTTATTTCAATTTGATAGCAGAACATTTTATATTCATCATTGTTTAAAATAACATAATATGTTCAATTAATTTATGGAAACTTTACCAGTTTTGTATTGTTTCGTTTATTTTATAAATAAAAAACATATTACGAAATCTTTATTTTGTATAAATAACTTCAAGCTTTTTCAGCTAAAACGATTGCGTCCTAATCCGCACTATTCCGTTATATCGAGGTTCTACTGCAATATACTAAACTTGGAAAGTCAGCCTCTTTTTCCTAGTATTATTATATCCGTTTAACGAATTTCTGTTCGAAATCATGGATGTATGTGATGACTTGAATTTCCCCCTACCACCTATCCTATCCTTAAAAAAGGGGCGTAGCGAGAGTGATTAGCTAAACACTAGTCCTGTCCTAGCCCTATCCTTTTATTTCTACTATTTTTGGAAAAGTGGAGGTTGGAAGTAACTGAGTAGCAAACAGTTCTCGTAGAAACACTTATGTTGAGTTATTTCCATAATAGTCTATACTCCATGTGAGCGTATGTATGGGAGCGGACATGGTATTTTTTTTATTTATATTATAATGTTTTTATTTTATATTTGTTAAAAAATAAGCTTTGATAATATAACATAATACAAAAGAAATATTTAAAAAAATCTTGATTAAGAGGTTAGGTTGCTAACGAAAAATAATATAATAAAACGCAGCATCCTGTGGAGTCAAAATATAATATGAAATTAAGAATGCGGCGAGCTGATTTATGAAGTGGTCGTGAATAAATAGAATTATCACCTTGGCTGAGTTATCAGACGCCTGTTGCCAAAATCGATTCATTTCGGTAATCCTGATTAATCGACATATTGCATGTTTGTAATGCATAATTTGTCACGGCTAAATTGTGAATCCACGCGCTCTGAACGAGCTCGTTAGCAGGCGTCTTTTTCATAGAGGTCGACAAATCAATATATTTATTTACCTCTAACTTATGTATTAAATATTATATGTGAATATGCTAAATCTATTCAAAGTTATTTTTAAAATAATCATTAAAATAAATAAATAAATTGATAATAGAAAATAATGATCAATATAGAAGTTCGCAACCTCTTAGGGGTAATAAACTCTTCAGTATTATGATATAATTATAATTTTTGTAATCCTATAAAAAGCCAAAGAAAATAAAATTATTTTAGATTAAACAATAAGGTACAACGTTGAGTATTTGTGGTTATATATAAATTCTGTAGTTCCATCAGCTTTATATTTTAAATGAGATTCGTTATTAGCTCTGTTTGCTACACTTCTGCGATCGCTAATCATTAATATAAAATTTCCAGAGTCTTACTCGATATGTGAAACACTCGTTATACGAAACAATTTTTCCCATATGAAACAATGTAAAATACAAAAATGCATTCCATGCCGAAAATAAAATTATTTTTTTACATTTTTAACGTTTATTAAAATAAAATTACAAACTAATAAAATGTACGCGTCACAACCTGGAATGCGATTTCGATTTGCAAAAAACGATAAAAAATCCACTAGTTTATTTAGTATGAATTTATGACAAATAATTATTATTTTTTACTAGAAAGTTGTCTAGAGACATTCGTTTTTGTCGACGCTTCAAAATTTGGTCAAAATGTGACACAGCATTGTCATTAAATACATGGAAGTTAGAGGCTTATGTTGTACTATGATATTTTCGTTAATATTTCTTTTCTTACACTCCATAGATGTACTCACATGAAATCGATTTTAAAACACGTCATAATAACTATTAAACAATGCAAACAGTTGTTAGGTTATACAACAATGTTTACATTTTTTTTTAAATTTTGAGACTTTTGTTTTTCTAGCATGAAAAAAGATGTACTTAGTTGATATTACTCTGCTTAGATTCACATTATCAAAAACATGTTATCATTAATATTATAAAAATAAAATATTAAGGAGATCCTCACTGTCACTTTTGGGTGAAACCGAGGCGTTACTAAGTTTCAGTATGTAAACATCAAATGATAATAACAGTTTGATTTTTCAGAAAAAATAAACCAATAAATCACAATGAACCTTTGTTGAATACGATGTATCCAAGTTCCATGTAATAAATAAATTGTTTGTTACCAAAATATTTAGAACGTCCGTCGGCAGCTGCAGTTATTTATTGGGCATGCTGTATTTATTATTTCTGTAACTGGTTGAAAGAGTTAACATTTATCACCTGCGATCTCTAATCCGGGCATATATCATTCGAAAATTAACGCATTAGCATTGCTGACCAGCCAGAAAAGAAGCATATCAAAAACTCACGATTATTCAATTCTACTTTGATCAAGCGATAGGCAAATTTAAAGGTTATGTTTTTCATTCATTCACCAATAAAATTAATTGATTTCCACGACAAAGAATTTTTAGTTGGTACTTTATCTGTTAGAAAATAATCTACAATATATACGAGCGCTCAATTTGTTCTTAATTAATTTTATATACAGCTATTTTTTCGTTTGTAAAAATAGTTTTACAATTTTACTTATTAAATAAATTGTATCGATTGATTTAAATTACAGTTACTTAGTGGAATTCCATTGTTATAAAGTTAAAAATATCAACGTATTTTAGTTCTTGATATATTATTTTATAAATGGTTGATATCTATTTCGGCTTATCCCCTAGTCATAACTTTGCTTAAAATAATTATATTAACATAGCTATATAAACATTTAATCAATAATAACCGAAATACAAGCAGCCAAAAGCCATTTATGAAGATTTCAGTATTATATTTAAGTGCTTATAGACGTTTTTTTAATATTGATTTGAATTATCAGATTAAGCTTAATATAAATAAATTAGTCTTAAAAATTACATTGCTGAATTACATATGAATCGAAAATTGTTTTTTTCACTACACTGGTTTTTAATGACAATTTTTTTCATCCATTAAATCTGAAAAAAAAAATGTTACAAAAACTGTTATGATTAACAATTTTTTTCGATTCAACTTTTCTGTATGAAGTCTTTTTTATTAACATTTTTTTTATTGCATTGTTTGCATTCATTTAGTTTTCATTCAAGTACAAAAATAAATGTAATTGTAGTTTCTTGAATGCGACTCTATTAGATTAAAGGTAAATAAAGGTTCCCACCCCTGCACTTACTTATCTCAATTTATATGTAATATAATAAGAGGATTAAAAAATATAAGAGAACGAAATAAATTTCTTACAATTTGAAAAAATCAACGAATTGTCATTCTGTAATACCCACCTTAAGCCAAGACAAGTGACTTGAGAATAAAAAAGGTAAAAATAAATTGACAATTATTGCTACCCATTGTCAACGTATCCAAATAAAGAACCTTTCATTTTAAATAAGATCTTCTGTGATTTAAGCATCTAATCCGATTTTCGTAATAGAAGTGTCAACCTTTAATTTTTCAGAAGGTAGGTATGAATGTACCCAACGTCAGTCATATTCTGTATTGAAATGTTTTTTGACAGGTTTCAACCCTTTTTAGTTAAACCGCCGGGCAGTTTAAGTTCATAGTGAATTTTATTGAACAAGTATTTTTTTTATCCATAAATGTGACTTCATTTTCGATGTTGAATATTTTCAAATAAGAGACAAAAGAGTGACTAAATTACATAATTTTTTCAATGCTTCAATTTGTAGAGTAAGACATTAATTAAAAATAAAATTATATCTCAAAATAGCGGAAAGTGTGGGTAATATTTTCGTTTTATAATATAGTAAGATTTTCATACAAAAAGGCAGAATCTAACTTTGTATGACTATTGTTTTTCCTAATGTGATCGTTTATTAAAAATAAGATAATCAAAAAAAAGTATACGTAGAGGGCTTGTTGCAGGTCAAGTAATCGGTCGGTACGCGTGAAAATGACTGCAGCTATGTGATTACATCCTGAGCAAATGACGGTTATAAGATTTAAATATGAAATACACCAGCGTAAATTTTTTCTATAAATTTTTACATTTGGATTCACTTTTTCGATGATCGATTCTTTAAAAATCTGAGCGTAGCTAGAGTGATTACTTAACCACTATTCCTGTCCTAGTATTGTCCTTCTATCCTTACTACTATCTAAGAAAAATAAAGGATGAGCATCTCTGTAATAAAAAATTCTCGTAAAAAAAATTCTGTTGAGATACCTCCATAAGGATGCCATATGTCATTGGAAGCAAACATGGATAAAAAAAAATCGCCGAATTCATAGTAATTGTCAAATAGTGAGTAAAATAAATGCCAACTCTATTTTTGCTTAGGAGCAAATCGTAAAATTTCAATAAAATTCATATTTCATAGAAAGTCGATATTGCAATACAATATGTATATGATAAAAAATCAATTTTACAATTTTTTTCTGTGTTTGAAAAACTTATTCCATAATTAACTTTCTTGTTTTCAATAAACATTCTCATGATAATTGATATTTTAACAATGTCAAATTTATAAAAATACAACTTTTTCCGATTATTATTTTTTTAAAAAGAGTAAAGAAAGCGCTCCACTACTAATAATTTCTAATTGTTTATTAGACATTATTATTTTAAATATTGGCTTTTCAATGTTTCAATTCAACTTCAATGTTGAATAGTTGAGGATGAAAATATAGTGACACTTTGAAACGCCCTAAATGAAACTGTCATATTTGTCTAGATGAAAAAGATCAAGCGTCTTTTCATCGACAAAAGAATTTGTAACACACTCAAAATTTAGGTGTCGAAAATTTTTAATTTATTTGTACATCTGCCGGTATAGGGTTGAGCGGGTTATTTCATAATGTTATATTTCAGGCTTTTATTTTTCTAAGAGATTACCTTTGTGAGTATGACAAAAGCCCATACGGACCAAAGGAGTTATGAGAGACCGAAGCTGCGTAATAACAAAATCTGATTATGTTATTATTTTTGTACCTAGCCAATGATGAAAACGTTACTCTTATGTTGACACGACCGGAATATATTTTCGTTTATACTAAATATTATTTTTACAGCCACACTCGGTTATATTCAATTATAACCAAAAGCAGAGCACGCAAATCATATAATAATATCTTTGCCTGCCATACAATATGCTATAATATCACAATGTTGAGTATTACCAGATTTTTTTTGCCACGTATTCCTACTGTACCATTATAAGAAACTTATGTTATTTTTCATCATTATTGAAATGTAAGTGTTTTGTCTTGAACACAAAATTTTAGTAATCCCATATTTTTCTTAGTGGCCAGAAAAACACAAAGTAAATTCATAAAATTATTTTTCAATAAAGTATGAGATCTGAACTGTCTATTGCTTCTATTTCGTAATATATAGTAAGTTAAATTAAGTTTATACATAGTTCTGATAGTTAGATAGCAAAGCCAAAACAGTTATCAATTTGATAAAAAAAAGATGTTGAAATACTATACATACTGTTATTATTTTTGGGTTTATTAAGCCGTAGATGTTTCTTCAACAAGCGATGAGAGCGTTAAATTTAGTTTTCTTTAAATAAATAAAGTTGCTGATATATGGTTAGGTATTTCATTTATAAGAAAGTTTGTTTTGCACAATACATATAATTTATTTATTTATTATATAAAAGTAGCTAAATCAGATAATAATCTACGATTAAAATTCCTAAATATTCCTTTATTATACAAAAATAATTATATTTTTACGAATAATAATAAATCGTTATACTCAAACAAAACAACATAGTGATTCATATTGAATTAAATTGTTTAGTGTTTTATGTCAAAAAAGAAATATTAATTTAATGCAAAATTCTCAGCGGTCATTATTATTATATTGTGAATTTAAAATAAAGATATAACTAATGTAACCGTTTTAATAACAAAAATTTGGAATCAATTTTGATTAGAAAATATATTTTCCTACCTACTCTACGTACAATTATCATTACTAATAACATTTTGACTGGCATTTAAATATTTTTTAAATATCAAAATACTTTAAATTGCTATTATATTATATCAGATTTATGAAAACTATATGGAAACAATATTCTTATTAGAATACTACTTAATAATATACTGTTAACTGAAAATCTATTTGTCCAAGTCTATATTTATAAAAATATGTTTAAAAAGGCTTGGTCAAAATATTCGAGGGACAAATAAAATCTCTCACTTGTCAAGTCTGGCCCGAGGGCTATAGTTTGGTAACCGCTGCTTTCACACACGACTGGGAAAAATAAATGGATGATGTAGTATAATATTTTTGAAAAAAATACATTTTCACACTATTCTCTGATAATGATGACTAGAAAAGATAAAATATTCTTCTAAATTAGGAGTCTGTTTTTGAATGTGTCTCAACTTGCAAGAGTCGCAGCTAAGTGAGACAATACATCCACTACAAAGAGACTTGACTGTTTTATTATATTTTGGATGCTTTGACACCGCTGCCCTTTGTGAGTTTTTCTTTGAGGAGTGTCCTCTAATACTTGGTACTCTAATTTTCCCTAATCGCGTTTTCTTGCGTTTCTTCTACGGCCTCTTTATTGCAGCCCCCACTCAGAATGAAATGACGCAATCAAAGCAAGTCTTTTAAAGCTATATGGTTTGTTGAAAGTTTGGACCCGGTTTGTTAATTGTGTATACTAAATTAACATGGCTATTTATTTTCAAATTTACTGTAACAATTTATTGATTTTTTCAAGTGCTGTCTACGAAGAAACACTTTAGGTTTATCTTACGTAACATAATTACTTGTTTTACAAATTGACACACAAAAGTATATTTTTAATATTACGTGTCCAATGGACACATAAAAGAGCATTTTATGAAGACTAATTTATACACAGATAATTACATATATCTTTTTAAAAACAATTATTTTATCACTAATAAGGAATATAGAATTTTTTATGTCATTAAGAAATTAAATGAACCTGTAAGCCGATGGTCTAACACACGTACTATGTTATTAATTGTAAAGTAGAAAAATATATTTGGTTACGCTGTTAAATCCAGTCAAATTTAGTTATATCCCACTGAAATAAACTGTTTCATATTTTTGTGTCACGTTTAAAATAAATTGATATAATTTCAAAGTATTTTTTCATATCTTTCTTTTTTTGCTAATATGTTAAACGATGAATTGTTTTCACTTCACAGAAGTGTTTCAGAAAAGTATTAGTTTGAATACTATAAAAATATATGACAAATCATTTCGTAAAACAATATGAAAACTTATCCGTGTTGAAGACGAATTGGCAGTGATGTGCTATAAAACGACACTGTCTTTCTTTATACGAAGAATTTTGTATGAAGTCGACTTCGTTACTGCAAGACAAAGAAAGCTCCAGAAGAAAAAGAGAAATAAAATTCACTTTTCGATTAGGTGCACATACTGTCACTGTAATAAAATTTATTCATTGGCGGAAGCTATTTAATATAATGATGATATGCATAGAGAATACTTCTGGGAATAACTGCCTTCTGAAGTCATATAAACTTTTGCTAGACTCTAGGTAAGAACAATATTCTCCGCCCAAGACGAAATTTCAAAAATGGTCTCGTAAAACTGTAAGGGTGTATGAGAAAGTAGCCATTGTATGTCGTATTATTAGAAAATCGAAATGCCCACCCAAATACATATCCCGGTTCTCGGATATCTTTTTAATAAACTAATCGGGTAATTTTTATCATTACTGTTCATTATTCAGAGATCAAAATTATATGTATTTTATTTACAATAAAAAAAAATTAAACGGTATTTTGCCTAAATAGCATTTAATTGATAAGAGTGATTTCATAACTGATAAATATAGAGGCGGTTGAATTTTAAAAAAATAGCAGACATTTGATTGTTAATATTTTATTCAATAAAAACATCTATATTGATACTTTTTTTGTTATAAGTAATGTTTCAAAAATATCATTGCATCTCGTGTTTGCTGTTTTATAGAACTTCAAATGTTTGCGAAAAAAATGATACGCGGAAATTTTTGATTAAAAATGATTTAAGAAAATACGCGCTTACTTTCCGATGAAGCAGACTGAATAGATAGCCAGCTATTAAAAACCTTTCCTAGCGTTGGACTTTGTTTACCAAAAGATTTTAGATTCACTCAATTTCCAAACGAATTTTGCCAAATAAAAGTATATCCAGACAATTTTGCACATTGAAACTACATGTCTTTAATATGGATAAATGACATTATATTGAAATTTTAAAAACCTAACAGTGGTTAAGAATTACCCAATATTTGCTTATTTTAAAAACGTGCGGGTTACCAGGTAAACGGTACTGTTCTACGTGGGTCAGAATCCCTATTTATTATAATAAAAAAATATAGAAGTTAGCTTCTTGAAATTTAATTTCTATTATCAACACAAATCGGAAAATTCGTTTACTCACGATTAAATATCGTAAAAGAATTGGATATATAGGAATTCTTTTTCAATATTTTCTTCGTACTTTCTCAATGTATTTTATTAGTTTATTACTGGCAAAATCAAATCCAATGAAAACACATTATAATTTTTTTGTAGATTAGCATCCGTAACATTATTTTTGTTTGTATTACTTTTATAATGGTATGTTAAATATATAAAAATGTACTTTTTGCTCAAATGAATATTGCCGCCTTTGATTAAATATGATTCTAGTAAACAAAACCATTCGTCTCGCAATTGTAATAACAGACTCTTTTTTAGTTGGCTCTATTACAATGAGTTCACACGTAATATAATGTATTATTAGTACTAAAAAATATTGTTATTTACTATATGGGTTGATATCAAACTAATAAATATTGGAATTCTGCTTAATAGTTGCTTTATGAGTATACATAAATATACATATATGTCAAATTTATTAATCAGTTATTGAGATGTTAGCTTATCGTCTGCGTTGATAGTACTGACATATTATTTTTATTACAATCAAATATGTCAAGACAGAAGAGGGTCACACGTGAATGAAATATTTAAATCAATACCCAGACATGTGTGTATGGATATTTTGTATTGTATTATCCAATGTGACCTCAGTTAGTCAGTGCCAACCAGTCTGGCAAATATACGAATACAAAGTAAACAACCAACCCTTACAGATTTCAGTTTGTACACCATACAATGCGTACATCATTTTACAGAAGGTGAGCTTAGTTGATTTGAATAAAATTTATAATACCCTTACAGTCTAAATACAGTGAGATTAGGGATTGCAAACCTGGTGTGTTTTCAATTCCAAAATACCGGTTTTAAACGAGCTAAAATTTCGGTATTTCGGGATTGAAAAGCAAAATTTTGAATTCATAGAAAATACAACATATTTCAATAAAACTGTCCGCTATGAATTGAAATATTTTAAATTTGCTTAGAGTTTTAATCAGAGAGTTATTAATCAATATTGGCAGGCCACAAAATTAATGACCTTTTTGAACGATGTATTATTATTTTAAGAAACTATTGATAATGTATGTATTATGAAAATAGACCGTTTTTTATTATATATATTTTTTAATGACTGTATTTTATACGGAATATCGAAAACCCGATTTTAATTTACTCGAGAGTACTCGTTCGGTATTGACATTCCAATTGGTCATATTTTTTGCTTTATCTAAACTTTTTAAATACTGATATATTTTTCCGGTATTGTAATCCCTAAGTGAGATCACGTAAGAGTAGTATGTGTATATTAACAAAATTAACACTTTTTTACTAATTCCACATTATTTATTTAAGTCGTTGTCTGAATTCGGAGTCTGAAATTATTTTGTAGTGTGAAAGTGTTTTATTTTTATCAATATGATGCTTTTCCACCAAGTATTGATATTGAATACATTTAAAGTGAAAAAAAATTTTTTTAGTTGCATCGTTTTTTTGTATTCAATGTGTTTTTTCAATAAAATAAAATCATCTCGACTTCGGGTTGTCAAGTAGATTTGTTTATCTAAATTAATTACATGCAATGTCAAACATTAAAAAAAAAATGATTAAAAAAATATTAAATATTTACATATAAATAAATTGTTAATAAAAAATCCGCTTTCGATAGATATTTAGACTTGCACTACTTTAAACCGAATTTTAAAGCTTTACCTAGATACTTATTACATGACATACGATGTCATTCAAATTTCACCCTCGGTAACAAACAGACAAAACGGTTTTGTCATAATCAAATACATACATTAAGACATCAAAAGAGTGCTGATAAACATAAAAAATATCTAAATAAAGCACTAGTTTATTTCACCCCTATTTTAAGTAATGTTTACCCGCTCACAAGCGACAAGCGACCCCCTACGAACGATGCCTTTGATGTCTTGTTTAAATATTTATTACGAATTTTTTCCTGTAGATATGTCAGAATTACCTGCATGTATTATTTCATTCCCGATTTAAAGTACCTGTGACACAGTATTAAGGGACACGCAAAGGGCTAAAAAGCTGATTAAGTACTTGTAGTATACAAACATTGTAAGGACATGCTACAAAAGAAACATTTTTTGCTTCAAAGATAAGCTTCGAGTATAATATTATATTCTTTTATGAAGTTTTGTAAAACTGTTGATCTGAATACTTCTCAATAATATCTCTGAAGTATAATAATAAGACTTTGCCAATAGAATATGGATAATATTACTTGGTAATTTTTTTGGTTGATTTGAATAAAATTGTAATGAAAATAGCAATCAAAGTTTTAGGGTTTTGATCAAATGAAGAAATATATCACTTTTAGGGTGTTCACTGTCAATACTTGGTGGAAAGGCATTATATTAGTAAAAACACAATATTCATTTGTACTTCATTCCACTTTATTTAATATGTCAGGACCGGTTTCGCTCATTACGAGCGAAATCAGTTGACGATGCTCGTAATGAGTGAAACTGGTCCTGACATATTAAATAAAGTACAAAAGAATATTGTGTTTTTACGAAGAAGAAATATATAATAAAAATTCATCGTTACAGATTCGCAAACAATCGATTTATGGATTTATGTTTAAAATCATGGGTTTCTGTGACGCATATATAATCTTCCTTCTCACATTATTTGATTCCAACTGCTGGGCGATGGGAGAGCGATTATCTAACATAGTCCTTATATACATACGTCCTTCTACATTAAGAAAAAAAATAGAAGCCGAGTGGCTGATGGCATTCCTCGAAGAAAAAAATATCTAATGAGATATACATCTATTAAAGCTCTATAGGCTCTATCATCTATAGGCTCTTCGTTTGAACTGTTGACGTACTTTAATTATATTACTACTTTCCGTTATCGAGTAGTAACACCCTCGCATCCTAAATGGTTTCGTTGCTTCAATCCCTTAAAAATCACTTAAATTTATTTATTATTCAACTAATTAAAGCAATCGTATTTGAAGGCTTAGAAATGCATGTATGTTGTTGTCATCTCTCATTGTCCACTCGATTTGATTATTTCTTTTGTTGATAACTGTAATCGAATATCAATTCGTTATATATAGTAATTGAAATTGTTCCATTATAAAAGATAAATAATACGATGCGCTTTTAGGACAATTTATTTGCGTTAATTCAAAGCACGTTATAGCAATTCGTTAAATTTAATGGTCTGAAAAGACTGGAATAATTTATTATAACACACAAAAATTGTATGCAAATTTATATATATTAACTACAAATAATTTACTAATGAAATAATTCACTTTTGAAATAGGAGGACTTCAACAATAGAGTGCAATTAAAATATTTTGTAGCTTTAATTTATTAAATTATATGTGATAAACTAAACTGTATCATAATTTACTTTTACGCCATACAAAATATCGAACCAAAAAACGAACCGCTAGAATGGCACGCAAAGCCTCATTATACTCAATCGCTGTAAATACATATTATATTTAAATGGCTCAAAAACATAATTATCATAAATAATCGCCTTTTTAATAAATATTTGACTTAAAAAATGATTTAAATATTTTCTTAGTATTTTATAGCAATTAAAAATATTAAATCGTATTATTTTTAATTTAGAAAAATTTAATCTTTATCAATTTTAATACTTATAATTGTATAAATAAAAAATGCATATTTTATACGAATAAAAATATTATTAATTGGTCAATAAATAATACAAATTTCATCATCGCTAAAGTAATTTTATCTGTAATAGTTTTCATAACAAGTCTTTATTTAAAAAAAAAAGTCAATAGCGTCTGTGATGATTATATTAAAAAAAGACATGTGGTATCCTGTATTCATTTTACTTCGAATACGTTTTCTTACTTTTGATACTCACAAGTTATTATTTTTATAATATGTCACAGACAAACGAGCGGTGGTGGGACAATCAACAACCAACTTGTTGTATATGTGTGGTGCCTTAATAATATTTTTCTCTAAAAAAGGAAATTATCTTAATCCTATTTTGTAGATGTAAGATAAGAATCAATGTCTACTTTAAGAAATACTACGATAAACTCTGCGTGATGAAGTTTTTCATAAAGACAAAACACGTGTCGCATATAGTTACATAACAACTGAAGTTTTAATGCTATAAAACTTTGTTGTGCTGCTGATAATCGAACAATTGATGTCACTAAAATATGTACACTTACGTAAAGAAGTCTGTGAACTTCTATTACCATTCCTTAATGCTACACATTTAAATTTAAAATTGTAGCATAATTCAAAATTTCATCGTATTTCAATTGAGTTAAGCGTTTTCAATGAAATAGAAGCCAAGAACTTTTAAGTCATTTCAAGTCTTATATTATTAAAACGTTTAAAAATATTATTCCACATTCGAAGCACGCCATACTTTCAGTCACAACTTATTAAAACATTTTTTCTTCATCTTCGATACTCCGGTCTATAATTAAACGTCTGCTAGACAGTTTGAACCTATAAATTAACTTCCCAACGCTTGAATAAAATACCACTCGGCATAAACATTTGTTAAATTTAATGTATCTCATATTGGAATTTTATGAACTGAAATAAAAGGTGTGCTTTGTATATTATGACAACAGGTAAGCTTTTTAAGACACACAATTTTATTTATTTGGTCGATGATTGTTTTATATGCCCCCCCCCCCCCCCCCCCCCCCCCCCCCCCCCCCCCCCCCCCCCCCCCCCCCCCCCCCCCCCCCCCCCCCCCCCCCCCCCCCCCCCCCCCCCCCCCCCCCCCCCCCCCCCCCCCCCCCCCCCCCCCCCCCCCCCCACCCCCCCCCCCCCCCCCCCCCCCCCCCCCCCCCCCCCCCCCCCCCCCCCCCCCCCCCCCCCCCCCCCCCCCCCCCCCCCCCCCCCCCCCCCCCCCCCCCCCCCCCCCCCCCCCCCCCCCCCCCCCCCCACCCCCCCCCCCCCCCCCCCCCCCCCCCCCCCCCCCCCCCCCCCCCCCCCCCCCCCCCCCCCCCCCCCCCCCCCCCCCCCCCCCCCCCCCCCCCCCCCCCCCCCCCCCCCCCCCCCCCCCCCCCCCACCCCCCCCCCCCCCCCCCCCCCCCCCCCCCCCCCCCCCCCCCCCCCCCCCCCCCCCCCCCCCCCCCCCCCCCCCCCCCCCCCCCCCCCCCCCCCCCCCCCCCCCCCCCCCCCCCCCCCCCCCCCCCCCCCCCCCCCCCCCCCCCCCCCCCCCCCCCCCCCCCCCCCCCCCCCCCCCCCCCCCCCCCACCCCCCCCCCCCCCCCCCCCCCCCCCCCCCCCCACCCCCCCCCCCCCCCCCCCCCCCCCCCCCCCCCCCCCCCCCCCCCCCCCCCCCCCCCCCCCCCCCCCCCCCCCCCCCCCCCCCCCCCCCCCCCCCCCCCCCCCCCCCCCCCCCCCCCCCCCCCCCCCCCCCCCCCCCCCCCCCCCCCCCCCCCCCCCCCCCCCCCCCCCACCCCCCCCCCCCCCCCCCCCCCCCCCCCCCCCCCCCCCCCCCCCCCCCCCCCCCCCCCCCCCCCCCCCCCCCCCCCCCCCCCCCCCCCCCCCCCCCCCCCCCCCCCCCCCCCCCCCCCCCCCCCCCCCCCCCCCCCCCCCCCCCCCCCCCCCCCCCCCCCCCCCCCCCCCCCCCCCCCCCCCCCCCCCCCCCCCCCCCCCCCCCCCCCCCCCCCCCCCCCCCCCCCCCCCCCCCCCCCCCCCCCCCCCCCCCCCCCCCCCCCCCCCCCCCCCCCCCCCCCCCCCCACCCCCCCCCCCCCCCCCCCCCCCCCCCCCCCCCCCCCCCCCCCCCCCCCCCCCCCCCCCCCCCCCCCCCCCCCCCCCCACCCCCCCCCCCCCCCCCCCCCCCCCCCCCCCCCCCCCCCCCCCCCCCCCCCCCCCCCCCCCCCCCCCCCCCCCCCCCCCCCCCCCACCCCCCCCCCCCCCCCCCCCCCCCCCCCCCCCCCCCCCCCCCCCCCCCCCCCCCCCCCCCCCCCCCCCCCCCCCCCCCCCCCCCCCCCCCCCCCCCCCCCCCCCCCCCCCCCCCCCCCCCCCCCCCCCCCCCCCCCCCCCCCCCCCCCCCCCCCCCCCCCCCCCCCCCCCCCCCCCCCCCCCCCCCCCCCCCCCCCCCCCCCCCCCCCCCCCCCCCACCCCCCCCCCCCCCCCCCCCCCACCCCCCCCCCCCCCCCCCCCCCCCCCCCCCCCCCCCCCCCCCCCCCCCCCCCCCCCCCCCCCCCCCCCCCCCCCCCCCCCCCCCCCCCCCCCCCCCCCCCCCCCCCCCCCCCCCCACCCCCCCCCCCCCCCCCCCCCCCCCCCCCCCCCCCCCCCCCCCCCCCCCCCCCCCCCCCCCCCCCCCCCCCCCCCCCCCCCCCCCCCCACCCCCCCCCCCCCCCCCCCCCCCCCCCCCCCCCCCCCCCCCCCCCCCCCCCCCCCCCCCCCCCCCCCCCCACCCCCCCCCCCCCCCCCCCCCCCCCCCCCCCCCCCCCCCCCCCCCCCCCCCCCCCCCCCCCCCCCCCCCCCCCCCACCCCCCCCCCCCCCCCCCCCCCCCCCCCCCCCCCCCCCCCCCCCCCCCCCCCCCCCCCCCCCCCCCCCCCCCCCCCCCCCCCCCCCCCCCCCCCCCCCCCCCCCCCCCCCCCCCCACCCCCCCCCCCCCCCCCCCCCCCCCCCCCCCCCCCCCCCCCCCCCCCCCCCCCCCCCCCCCCCCCCCCCCCCCCCCCCCCCCCCCCCCCCCCCCCCCCCCCCCCCCCCCCCCCCCCCCCCCCCCCCCCCCCCCCCCCCCCCCACCCCCCCCCCCCCCCCCCCCCCCCCCACCCCCCCCCCCCCCCCCCCCCCCCCCCCCCCCCCCCCCCCCCCCCCCCCCCCCCCCCCCCCCCCCCCCCCCCCCCCCCCCCCCCCCCCCCCCCCCCCCCCCCCCCCCCCCCCCCCCCCCCCCCCCCCCCCCCCCCCCCCCCCCCCCCCCCCCCCCCCCCCCCCCCCCCCCCCCCCCCCCCCCCCCCCCCCCCCCCCCCCCCCCCCCCCCCCCCCCCCCCCCCCCCCCCCCCCCCCCCCCCCCCCCCCCCCCCCCCCCCCCCCCCCCCCCCCCCCCCCCCCCCCCCCCCCCCCCCCCCCCCCCCCCCCCCCCCCCCCCACCCCCCCCCCCCCCCCCCCCCCCCCCCCACCCCCCCCCCCCCCCCCCCCCCCCCCCCCCCCCCCCCCCCCCCCCCCCCCCCCCCCCCCCCCCCCCCCCCCCCCCCCCCCCCCCCCCCCCCCCCCCCCCCCCCCCCCCCCCCCCCCCCCCCCCCCCCCCCCCCCCCCCCCCCCCCCCCCCCCCCCCCCCCCCCCCCCCCCCCCCCCCCCCCCCCCCCCCCCCCCCCCCCCCCCCCCCCCCCCCCCCCCCCCCCCCCCCCCCCCCCCCCCCCCCCCCCCCCCCCCCCCCCCCCCCCCCCCCCCCCCCCCCCCCCCCCCCCCCCCCCCCCCCCCCCCCCCCCCCCCCCCCCCCCCCCCCCCCCCCCCCCCCCCCACCCCCCCCCCCCCCCCCCCCCCCCCCCCCCCCCCCCCCCCCCCCCCCCCCCCCCCCCCCCCCCCCCCCCCCCCCCACCCCCCCCCCCCCCCCCCCCCCCCCCCCCCCCCCCCCCCCCCCCCCCCCCCCCCCCCCCCCCCCCCCCCCCCCCCCCCCCCCCCCCCCCCCCCCCCCCCCCCCCCCCCCCCCCCCCCCCCCCCCCCCCCCCCCCCCCCCCCCCCCCACCCCCCCCCCCCCCCCCCCCCCCCCCCCCCCCCCCCCCCCCCCCCCCCCCCCCCCCCCCCCCCCCCCCCCCCCCCCCCCCCCCCCCCCCCCCCCCCCCCCCCCCCCCCCCCCCCCCCCCCCCCCCCCCCCCCCCCCCCCCCCCCCCCCCCCCCCCCCCCCCCCCCCCCCCCCCCCCCCCCCCCCCCCCCCCCCCCCCCCCCCCCCCCCCCCCCCCCCCCCCCCCCCCCCCCCCCCCCCCCACCCCCCCCCCCCCCCCCCCCCCCCCCCCCCCCCCCCCCCCCCCCCCCCCCCCCCCCCCCCCCCCCCCCCCCCACCCCCCCCCCCCCCCCCCCCCCCCCCCCCCCCCCCCCCCCCCCCCCCCCCCCCCCCCCCCCCCCCCCCCCCCCCCCCCCCCCCCCCCCCCCCCCCCCCCCCCCCCCCCCCCCCCCCCCCCCCCCCCCCCCCCCCCCCCCCCCCCCCCCCCCCCCCCCCCCCCCCCCCCCCCCCCCCCCCCCCCCCCCCCCCCCCCCCCCCCCCCCCCCCCCCCCCCCCCCCCCCCCCCCCCCCCCCCCCCCCCCCCCCCCCCCCCCCCCCCCCCCCCCCCCCCCCCCCCCCCCCCCCCCCCCCCCCCCCCCCCCCCCCCCCCCCCCCCCCCCCCCCCCCCCCCCCCCCCCCCCCCCCCCCCCCCCCCCCCCCCCCCCCCCCCCCCCCCCCCCCCCCCCCCCCCCCCCCCACCCCCCCCCCCCCCCCCCCCCCCCCCCCCCCCCCCCCCCCCCCCCCCCACCCCCCCCCCCCCCCCCCCCCCCCCCCCCCCCCCCCCCCCCCCCCCCCCCCCCCCCCCCCCCCCCCCCCCCCCCCCCCCCCCCCCCCCCCCCCCCCCCCCCCCCCCCCCCCCCCCCCCCCCCCCCCCCCCCCCCCCCCCCCCCCCCCCCCCCCCCCCCCCCCCCCCCCCCCCCCCCCCCCCCCCCCCCCCCCCCCCCCCCCCCCCCCCCCCCCCCCCCCCCCCCCCCCCCCCCCCCCCCCCCCCCCCCCCCCCCCCCCCCCCCCCCCCCCCCCCCCCCCCCCCCCCCCCCCCCCCCCCCCCCCCCCCCCCCCCCCCCCCCCCCCCCCCCCCCCCCCCCCCCCCCCCCCCCCCCCCCCCCCCCCCCCCCCCCCCCCCCCCCCCCCCCCCCCCCCCCCCCCCCCCCCCCCCCCCCCCCCCCCCCCCCCCCCCCCCCCCCCCCCCCCCCCCCCCCCCCCCCCCCCCCCCCCCCCCCCCCACCCCCCCCCCCCCCCCCCCCCCCCCCCCCCCCCCCCCCCCCCCCCCCCCCCCCCCCCCCCCCCCCCCCCCCCCCCCCCCCCCCCCCCCCCCCCCCCACCCCCCCCCCCCCCCCCCCCCCCCCCCCCCCCCCCCCCCCCCCCCCCCCCCCCCCCCCCCCCCCCCCCCACCCCCCCCCCCCCCCCCCCCCCCCCCCCCCCCCCCCCCCCCCCCCCCCCCCCCCCCCCCCCCCCCCCCCCCCCCCCCCCCCCCCCCCCCCCCCCCCCCCCCCCCCCCCCCCCCCCCCCCCCCCCCCCCCCCCCCCCCCCCCCCCCCCCCCCCCCCCCCCCCCCCCCCCCCCCCCCCCCCCCCCCCCCCCCCCCCCCCCCCCCCCCCCCCCCCCCCCCCCCCCCCCCCCCCCCCCCCCCCCCCCCCCCCCCCCCCCCCCCCCCCCCCCCCCCCCCCCCCCCCCCCCCCCCCCACCCCCCCCCCCCCCCCCCCCCCCCCCCCCCCCCCCCCCCCCCCCCCCCCCCCCCCCCCCCCCCCCCCCACCCCCCCCCCCCCCCCCCCCCCCCCCCCCCCCCCCCCCCCCCCCCCCCCCCCCCCCCCCCCCCCCCCCCCCCCCCCCCCCCCCCCCCCCCCCCCCCCCCCCCCCCCCCCCCCCCCCCCCCCCCCCCCCCCCCCCCCCCCCCCCCCCCCCCCCCCCCCCCCCCCCCCCCCCCCCCCCCCCCCCCCCCCCCCCCCCCCCCCCCCCCCCCCCCCCCCCCCCCCCCCCCCCCCCCCCCCCCCCCCCCCCCCCCCCCCCCCCCCCCCCCCCCCCACCCCCCCCCCCCCCCCCCCCCCCCCCCCCCCCCCCCCCCCCCCCCCCCCCCCCCCCCCCCCCCCCCCCCCCCCCCCCCCCCCCCCCCCCCCCCCCCCCCCCCCCCCCCCCCCCCCCACCCCCCCCCCCCCCCCCCCCCCCCCCCCCCCCCCCCCCCCCCCCCCCCCCCCCCCCCCCCCCCCCCCCCCCCCCCCCCCCCCCCCCCCCCCCCCCCCCCCCCCCCCCCCCCCCCCCCCCCCCCCCCCCCACCCCCCCCCCCCCCCCCCCCCCCCCCCCCCCCCCCCCCCCCCCCCCCCCCCCCCCCCCCCCCCCCCCCCCCCCCCCCCCCCCCCCCCCCCCCCCCCCCCCCCCCCCCCCCCCCCCCCCCCCCCCCCCCCCCCCCCCCCCCCCCCCCCCCCCCCCCCCCCCCCCCCCCCCCCCCCCCCCCCCCCCCCCCACCCCCCCCCCCCCCCCCCCCCCCCCCCCCCCCCCCCCCCCCCCCCCCCCCCCCCCCCCCCCCCCCCCCCCCCCCCCCCCCCCCCCCCCCCCCCCCCCCCCCCCCCCCCCCCCCCCCCCCCCCCCCCACCCCCCCCCCCCCCCCCCCCCCCCCCCCCCCCCCCCCCCCCCCCCCCCCCCCCCCCCCCCCCCCCCCCCCCCCCCCCCCCCCCCCCCCCCCCCCCCCCCCCCCCCCCCCCCCCCCCCCCCCCCCCCCCCCCCCCCCCCCCCCCCCCCCCCCCCCCCCCCCCCCCCCCCCCCCCCCCCCCCCCCCCCCCCCCCCCCCCCCCCCCCCCCCCCCCCCCCCCCCCCCCCCCCCCCCCCCCCCCCCCCCCCCCCCCCCCCCCCCCCCCCCCCCCCCCCCCCCCCCCCCCCCCCCCCCCCCCCCCCCCCCCCCCCCCCCCCCCCCCCCCCCCCCCCCCCCCCCCCCCCCCCCCCCCCCCCCCCCCCCCCCCCCCCCCCCCCCCCCCCCCCCCCCCCCCCCCCCCCCCCCCCCCACCCCCCCCCCCCCCCCCCCCCCCCCCCCCCCCCCCCCCCCCCCCCCCCCCCCCCCCCCCCCCCCCCCCCCCCCCCCCCCCCCCCCCCCCCCCCCCCCCCCCACCCCCCCCCCCCCCCCCCCCCCCCCCCCCCCCCCCCCCCCCCCCCCCCCCCCCCCCCCCCCCCCCCCCCCCCCCCCCCCCCCCCCCCCCCCCCCCCCCCCCCCCCCCCCCCCCCCCCCCCCCCCCCCCCCCCCCCCCCCACCCCCCCCCCCCCCCCCCCCCCCCCCCCCCCCCCCCCCCCCCCCCCCCCCCCCCCCCCCCCCCCCCCCCCCCCCCCCCCCCCCCCCCCCCCCCCCCCCCCCCCCCCCCCCCCCCCCCCCCCCCCCCCCCCCCCCCCCCCCCCCCCCCCCCCCCCCCCCCCCCCCCCCCCCCCCCCCCCCCCCCCCCCCCCCCCCACCCCCCCCCCCCCCCCCCCCCCCCCCCCCCCCCCCCCCCCCCCCCCCCCCCCCCCCCCCCCCCCCCCCCCCCCCCCCCCCCCCCCCCCCCACCCCCCCCCCCCCCCCCCCCCCCCCCCCCCCCCCCCCCCCCCCCCCCCCCCCCCCCCCCCCCCCCCCCCCCCCCCCCCCCCCCCCCCCCCCCCCCCCCCCCCCCCCCCCCCCCCCCCCCCCCCCCCCCCCCCCCCCCCCCCCCCCCCCCCCCCCCCCCCCCCCCCCCCCCCCCCCCCCCCCCCCCCCCCCCCCCCCCCCCCCCCCCCCCCCCCCCCCCCCCCCCCCCCCCCCCCCCCCCCCCCCCCCCCCCCCCCCCCCCCCCCCCCCCCCCCCCCCCCCCCCCCCCCCCCCCCCCCCCCCCCCCCCCCCCCCCCCCCCCCCCCCCCCCCCCCCCCCCCCCCCCCCCCCCCCCCCCCCCCCCCCCCCCCCCCCCCCCCCCCCCCCCCCCCCCCCCCCCCCCCCCCCCCCCCCCCCCCCCCCCCCCCCCCCCCCCCCCCCCCCCCCCCCCCCCCCCCCCCCCCCCCCCCCCCCCCCCCCCCCACCCCCCCCCCCCCCCCCCCCCCCCCCCCACCCCCCCCCCCCCCCCCCCCCCACCCCCCCCCCCCCCCCCCCCCCCCCCCCCCCCCCCCCCCCCCCCCCCCCCCCCCCCCCCCCCCCCCCCCCCCCCCCCCCCCCCCCCCCCCCCCCCCCCCCCCCCCCCCCCCCCCCCCCCCCCCCCCCCCCCCCCCCCCCCCCCCCCCCCCCCCCCCCCCCCCCCCCCACCCCCCCCCCCCCCCCCCCCCCCCCCCCCCCCCCCCCCCCCCCCCCCCCCCCCCCCCCCCCCCCCCCCCCCCCCCCCCCCCCCCCCCCCCCCCCCCCCCCCCCCCCCCCCCCCCCCCCCCCCCCCCCCCCCCCCCCCCCCCCCCCCCCCCCCCCCACCCCCCCCCCCCCCCCCCCCCCCCCCCCCCCCCCCCCCCCCCCCCCCCCCCCCCCCCCCCCCCCCCCCCCCCCCCCCCCCCCCCCCCCCCCCCCCCCCCCCCCCCCCCCCCCCCCCCCCCCCCCCCCCCCCCCCCCCCCCCCCCCCCCCCCCCCCCCCCCCCCCCCCCCCCCCCCCCCCCCCCCCCCCCCCCCCACCCCCCCCCCCCCCCCCCCCCCCCCCCCCCCCCCCCCCCCCCCCCCCCCCCCCCCCCCCCCCCCCCCCCCCCCCCCCCCCCCCCCCCCCCCCCCCCCCCCCCCCCCCCCCCCCCCCCCCCCCCCCCCCCCCCCCCCCCCCCACCCCCCCCCCCCCCCCCCCCCCCCCCCCCCCCCCCCCCCCCCCCCCCCCCCCCCCCCCCCCCCCCCCCCCCCACCCCCCCCCCCCCCCCCCCCCCCCCCCCCCCCCCCCCCCCCCCCCCCCCCCCCCCCCCCACCCCCCCCCCCCCCCCCCCCCCCCCCCCCCCCCCCCCCCCCCCCCCCCCCCCCCCCCCCCCCCCCCCCCCCCCCCCCCCCCCCCCCCCCCCCCCCCCCCCCCACCCCCCCCCCCCCCCCCCCCCCCCCCCCCCCCCCCCCCCCCCCCCCCCCCCCCCCCCCCCCCCCCCCCCCCCCCCCCCCCCCCCCCCCCCCCCCCCCCCCCCCCCCCCCCCCCCCCCCCCCCCCCCCCCCCCCCCCCCCCCCCCCCCCCCCCCCCCCCCCCCCCCCCCCCCCCCCCCCCCCCCCCCCCCCCCCCCCACCCCCCCCCCCCCCCCCCCCCCCCCCCCCCCCCCCCCCCCCCCCCCCCCCCCCCCCCCCCCCCCCCCCCCCCCCCCCCCCCCCCCCCCCCCCCCCCCCCCCCCCCCCCCCCCCCCCCCCACCCCCCCCCCCCCCCCCCCCCCCCCCCCCCCCCCCCCCCCCCCCCCCCCCCCCCCCCCCCCCCCCCCCCCCCCCCCCCCCCCCCCCCCCCCCCCCCCCCCCCCCCCCCCCCCCCCCCCCCCCCCCCCCCCCCCCCCCCCCCCCCCCCCCCCCCCCCCCCCCCCCCCCCCCACCCCCCCCCCCCCCCCCCCCCCCCCCCCCCCCCCCCCCCCCCCCCCCCCCCCCCCCCCCCCCCCCCCCCCCCCCCCCCCCCCCCCCCCCCCCCCCCCCCCCCCCCCCCCCCCCCCCCCCCCCCCCCCCCCCCCCCCCCCCCCCCCCCCCCCCCCCCCCCCCCCCCCCCCCCCCCCCCCCCCCCCCCCCACCCCCCCCCCCCCCCCCCCCCCCCCCCCCCCCCCCCCCCCCCCCCCCCCCCCCCCCCCCCCCCCCCCCCCCCCCCCCCCCCCCCCCCCCCCCCCCCCCCCCCCCCCCCCCCCCCCCCCCCCCCCCCCCCCCCCCCCCCCCCCCCCCCCCCCCCCCCCCCCCCCCCCCCCCCCCCCCCCCCCCCCCCCCCCCCCCCCCCCCCCCCCCCCCCACCCCCCCCCCCCCCCCCCCCCCCCCCCCCCCCCCCCCCCCCCCCCCCCCCCCCCCCCCCCCCCCCCCCCCCCCCCCCCCCCCCCCCCCCCCCCCCCACCCCCCCCCCCCCCCCCCCCCCCCCCCCCCCCCCCCCCCCCCCCCCCCCCCCCCCCCCCCCCCCCCCCCCCCCCCCCCCCCCCCCCCCCCCCCCCCCCCCCCCCCCCCCCCCCCCCCCCCCCCCCCCCCCCCCCCCCCCCCCCCCCCCCCCCCCCCCCCCCCCCCCCCCCCCCCCCCCCCCCCCCCCCCCCCCCCCCCCCCCCCCCCCCCCCCCCCCCCCCCCCCCCCCCCCCCCCCCCCCCCACCCCCCCCCCCCCCCCCCCCCCCCCCCCCCCCCCCCCCCCCCCCCCCCCCCCCCCCCCCCCCCCCCCCCCCCCCCCCCCCCACCCCCCCCCCCCCCCCCCCCCCCCCCCCCCCCCCCCCCCCCCCCCCCCCCCCCCCCCCCCCCCCCCCACCCCCCCCCCCCCCCCCCCCCCCCCCCCCCCCCCCCCCCCCCCCCCCCCCCCCCCCCCCCCCCCCCCCCCCCCCCCCCCCCCCCCCCCCCCCCCCCCCCCCCCCCCCCCCCCCCCCCCCCCCCCCCCCCCCCCCCCCCCCCCCCCCCCCCCCCCCCCCCCCCCCCCCCCCCCCCCCCCCCCCCCCCCCCCCCCCCCCCCCCCCCCCCCCCCCCCCCCCCCCCCCCACCCCCCCCCCCCCCCCCCCCCCCCCCCCCCCCCCCCCCCCCCCCCCCCCCCCCCCACCCCCCCCCCCCCCCCCCCCCCCCCCCCCCCCCCCCCCCCCCCCCCCCCCCCCCCCCCCCCCCCCCCCCCCCCCCCCCCCCCCCCCCCCCACCCCCCCCCCCCCCCCCCCCCCCCCCCCCCCCCCCCCCCCCCCCCCCCCCCACCCCCCCCCCCCCCCCCCCCCCCCCCCCCCCCCCCCCCCCCCCCCCCCCCCCCCCCCCCCCCCCCCCCCCCCCCCCCCCCCCCCCCCCCCCCCCCCCCCCCCCCCCCCCCCCCCCCCCCCCCCCCCCCCCCCCCCCCCCCCCCCCCCCCCCCCCCCCCCCCCCCCCCCCCCCCCCCCCCCCCCCCCCCCCCCCCCCCCCCCCCCCCCCCCCCCCCCCCCCCCCCCCCCCCCCCCCCCCCCCCCCCCCCCCCCCCCCCCCCCCCCCCCCCCCCCCCCCCCCCCCCCCCCCCCCCCCCCCCCACCCCCCCCCCCCCCCCCCCCCCCCCCCCCCCCCCCCCCCCCCCCCCCCCCCCCCCCCCCCCCCCCCCCCCCCCCCCCCCCCCCCCCCCCCCCCCCCCCCCCCCCCCCCCCCCCCCCCCCCCCCCCCCCCCCCCCCCCCCCCCCCCCCCCCCCCCCCCCCCCACCCCCCCCCCCCCCCCCCCCCCCCCCCCCCCCCCCCCCCCCCCCCCCCCCCCCCCCCCCCCCCCCCCCCCCCCCCACCCCCCCCCCCCCCCCCCCCCCCCCCCCCCCCCCCCCCCCCCCCCCCCCCCCCCCCCCCCCCCCCCCCCCCCCCCCCCCCCCCCCCCCCCCCCCCCCCCCCCCCCCCCCCCCCCCCCCCCCCCCCCCCCCCCCCCCCCCCCCCCCCCCCCCCCCCCCCCCCCCCCCCCCCCCCCCCCCACCCCCCCCCCCCCCCCCCCCCCCCCCCCCCCCCCCCCCCCCCCCCCCCCCCCCCCCCCCCCCCCCCCCCCCCCCCCCCCCCCCCCCCCCCCCCCCCCCCCCCCCCCCCCCCCCCCCCCCCACCCCCCCCCCCCCCCCCCCCCCCCCCCCCCCCCCCCCCCCCCCCCCCCCCCCCCCCCCCCCCCCCCCCCCCCCCCCCCCCCCCCCCCCCCCCCCCCCCCCCCCCCCCCCCCACCCCCCCCCCCCCCCCCCCCCCCCCCCCCCCCCCCCCCCCCCCCCCCCCCCCCCCCCCCCCCCCCCCCCCCCCCCCCCCCCCCCCCCCCCCCCCCCCCCCCCCCCCCCCCCCCCCCCCCCCCCCCCCCCCCCCCCCCCCCCCCCCCCCCCCCCCCCCCCCCCCCCCCCCCCCCCCCCCCCCCCCCCCCCCCCCCCCCCCCCCCCCCCCCCCCCCCCCCCCCCCCCCCCACCCCCCCCCCCCCCCCCCCCCCCCCCCCCCCCCCCCCCCCCCCCCCCCCCCCCCCCCCCCCCCCCCCCCCCCCCCCCCCCCCCCCCCCCCCCCCCCCCCCCCCCCCCCCCCCCCCCCCCCCCCCCCCCCCCCCCCCCCCCCCCCCCCCCCCCCCCCCCCACCCCCCCCCCCCCCCCCCCCCCCCCCCCCCCCCCCCCCCCCCCCCCCCCC